>VDFB02353493.1:121570091-121778059 GCA_007258455.2 Sequoia sempervirens
GTGGTAGCAAGCTCATGCAATGGAGACAGAGATGGAATGGTAGAATCTTGTATGTCAAGAGGATCATGGGATGGAATGGATGGGGGACTATGATCTTGCGGTAGACTAGATGGGATGGTAGGATCTTGATCTGGAGGAAGGGATATGTTGGCATGCTTTGGATCAGGCTCTTGGCATGACTCATCGTATGTGGGAGGCATGATAATGGAGTCATGGGGGGACTCTTTAAGTGGGGAAGATGGAAGGATGGAGGATTCAAAATATTCCTGGGAATGGATACTAAGAGTGGAAGAAGCGGATTGGATTTGGGTGTCATCGATAGGTTCGACGGCCCTCAGAGTAGGGGGTGGGTGTTCAATGGATTTGGTAGATGTGATGGTAGGAGATGGGGACTCAGTGGATTCAGAGGATGTGATGGTAGGAGATGGGGACTCAATAGATTCAGAGGATGTGATGGTATCATCAATGATAGGTGTTGGATGGAGAAGGGTCTTGTCACTAATGACCATGGATGATGGGTTGGGATGGCATGGTTCCACGACTACAATGTGTGGAGTGGGAGATATTTCCTTTGTTATAAGTCCTTGGAGAAACTTGGATACGCTAGGCTGAGATGGCGAGGTGGGAGTGGATGAAGGTTTATGGATTAGTGGGGGATTAGGACTAGGGATTGGTGGGCTAGGATTAGATAGGGGAATGGGATTGGATGCAAGACCGGGAATAGATGGGGATTAGGTATGTTAAGATAGGGGTATTGCACGTGAATTAGGATAGATGACACGACGGTGGATCATTGCGGAAGAGGCGCTTTTTGCTGTTGTAAATAAAGGTATTGGGATGGTGGATTAGGATGGGAAGATGCAAGTGTTGGATTAATATAGAGAGATGCAGATGTTGGATTAGGGTAACTTGATGGGTGTGTTTGACTAGGATAGGAAGGTGTGAATGTAGGATTAGGCTAAGCAAATTGGTATGGAAGATTAGGGTAGTGGGTACATGTGGATGAAGGATTGAGATAAGAGTACGGATGGGGGGATCAAGATAGGGTATTGTGATGAAAACTAGATAAGGGGATGATGTAGATGAAGGATATGAGGATGATGTAGATGTAGGATATGATGGTAAGGATGGATATCCCTGTCGTTGCAGTATAAGGAGGATTAGGCATAGATGTGGAAGCATGATTGAATATCTGATGGGGTGATTGATTTGGAATGTGGGTGGAGAAAGTTTACTAAAGAATGATAGTGTCAAGGGGATCTATGTCGATAACTCTTGATCAACAAGACTGCTATCATCGGCCGATGTAGTTAGGCTCTCTTGACCACCATTGATGGAGATACAAGAATTCATAGATGATGAAAGGATAAAGATGATGGATAAAGATTTTGATGAATGGACAAAGCCCAACCTAGATTTAGGACAAGCTCAGATTGGGATTGGATTAAAACTCAGATTAGGATGATTGGATGGGATTGATTCTGACAATTGGATTGGATGATCAAAGGATGATTACGACATCGAATCTGCTTCGAGATGGAAGTAGATTGATTGGGTCGAATGTGATTGGATTGGAATGCGATTGGATTGGATTGGATTGGATTGGATTGGATTGGATTGGATTGGATTGGATAAGATTGATCGATGACTGATTGATAAGATCGACTGACGGATGATGAAAGAGACTACAAATCCCGTTCAGAGATTATCTTAGATGACTTAGGATACTGATTAATCGGATTAAATGACAAAGAGATGATTGGGGCACCGAATCCACTTTGAGATTGAAAATGGATTGATTGGGCTGACGATGATGATTAACTTAGGATGGATGACAACCCTAAGAGGATATTAATGATGATGATCAGATCAGACACCTCAGTCAATTTGGATAATAACCCAAGACGAAGTTCAGGGGATTTGGATGATTTGATTGGAGGAATGGATGATAGAAATGGATGAGAAAATACTCAAAATGAGCAAATGGTTGATTGGGACGGATGAAAAATTACTCGGAATGAGTAAACGAATGATCAGAACGATAGAACGAGGGTTTAGAATGATGAGAGGAGGTGTGAAATGTATGAATGTTTACTCAGAACAAGTAAACGAATGATCGGAATGACAGAACAAGAGTTCAGAATGATGAAAGGATGTGTGAAATGGGTGAATGTTCACTCGGAACGAGTAAATAGAGAGAATGGTAGGGTGTACCCCCCTCGAGGAGGCAGATGGTGAAGAAAAAGGTGCCCCTGATAACTTCTCTAGAGTATGAAGTGGTATATATCATCTGAAAGAGCACAAAAAAATGAGAAGAACTGCCTTTGAACGGAGTCAATCGGATAAACGGTGCAGAAATGGCGGCCCTAGGAAGAAAGAGTAGAAGGACAGGTCCGCCACTGCACTAGGACAGATCTGCCACAACACAGGGACAGGTTTGGTACTGCACAAAGACAGGTTTGGCACTGCAGAAGGACAGGTTTGGCACTACACTAGGACCGGTTTGGCACTACTCTAGGACCAGTTTGGAACTGCACTAGGACAGGTTTGGCACTACAGAAGGACCGGTTTGGCACTGCAGAAGGACCGGTTTGGCACTGCACTAGGACACGTTTGGCACTACACTAGGACCGGTTTGGCACTGCAGAAGGACCGGTTTGGCACTGCAGAAGGACCGGTTTGGCACAGCACTAGGACCGGTTTGGCACTGCAGAAGGACCGGTTTGGCACTGTAGAAGGACCAGTTTGGCACTGCACTAGGACCGGTTTGGCACTGCAGAAGGACCAGTTTGACACTGCAGAAGGACCGGTTTGGCACAGCACTAGGACCGGTTTGGCACTGCAGAAGGACCAATTTGGCACTGCACTAGGACTAGTTTGGCACTGCACTAGGACCGGTTTGGCACTGCAGAAGGACCGGTTTGGCATTGCAGAAGGACCGGTTTGGCACTGCAGAAGGACCGGTTTGGCATAGCACTAGGACCGGTTTGCTAAAAGATAAGGTTAAGTCCGCCAAAGGATAAACATAAGCTTGGTTTTTTGATGGATGGCAAAGGCAAAGGACCCAAATTATAGCAATCATAAAAAGACTTGGACAAACTGATAACCACTGGTTTTTGCACAAGAAAGACAATTCAAACAGCACAACCCTAAGATTAGTAGAAACAGGTATGGTCAACAAAGTCTTCTACTCTAGGATGCACATGGTTGCTAAGGAGTCCTCGATATACGCACGGTACGTGAGGCCCAAACTGTGAACACCAACCCATTACAAGTGTGAGTCGAGAACCTTAGCGAGATACTAAAGGCTCGGACCAACTCTTCATGTCATCTCGACGCTTCGCCAATTACAACGTGGTTGGATTGAGGTACAACTTTCGCTCTCCCCCCTTTATATACCCCACCGGTACGCGTGGTTGGAATCGTCCCTTGGGGTGATGAAATCCCCAAGCAGGTCCCACTAAGAAATTGAAAAAGGGTGACTCAAAAGGACTTGGAAAGCTATGATTTCTCGTCACCCAGGATCGCCAAATGGCGCAAGGGGATTAGATATGTCAAATAGCCTTCCCAAACACGCCAAGCAAGGTTTATTGACACCCCTTTAATTAAACTATGTTCCTATTTTACCAAAAGACAATTCGGGAAAACTTGAAATTTTTACCTTCTGGAGGACAGGTCCGCCACTCTGTTAGGACAGATCCGCCACTGAATTAGGACCAGTCCGCCACTACACTGGGACAAACCACCCACTCCAGGACCAATCCGCCACTCCAAGACCAATCCGCCACTGAATTAGGACCAGTCCGCCACTCCAGGACCAATCTGCCACTCCAAGACGAATCTGCCACTGAATTAGGACCAGTCCGCCACTCCAGGACCAATCCGCCACTGAATTAGGACCATTTCGCCACTCTGTAACTTGGACCTTGAAAAATTCAAAAAATAGCAAATGTGAAAGAAAGAGACCCATTTGTGGGTCCCACCGGGCGTGCCATAAATGTGATAGGTCGAAATAGAGCGTTAGAAATCAAGCAACAAGTCAAAAGAGTGCAAATAAACAACTTAAAACAACCTACACTTCAAGATTAGCCTAAGTTAGAAACAAAACAAGACAAAGCCACAAAATGGAACTTTATACCTTGCATTGAGTCGATCCTTTGGTTGGCCCTTCGATCTTGGATATGTATGCTCCTTTGATGGCAAGTAGAGGATGTGAAGATGGAAATGATGCAAGTGGATAAAAATGTGAAAATGGCTAAGTAAGAGTTGAGAAACAAAATTGCAAGAGTTTGGCTAGCACAAATGATCTCTCTAAAATGAGAGAAAAGAGGGGGTATTTATAGGATTTTTGGGAAATCCTAGGGGAAATGGACGGTTGAGATTGATCCACCAAATATCAAGATGTAGGGCTAATGTGAGTTGAGAACTCACAAGCCCTCACATCTTGACATGTGGCATGTGAGATAGCCCTAAAAGGTGAAGTGGACATGAGGTGGAAGGAGAAGGACATGACATGGAGAGGGGTACAAAGTACCTTGGGATTGGACAAGATCTCCTCATAAAGGAGGTCCTTGTCCCCATGTGGGAGAGGACAAGTGGGGAATTAAAAATTCCTCAAATATTCTCATGGGGAAGAGGAAGGAATTTAAAATTCCTTAAATGCATTAGATTAAAAAGTGAATTAAAAATTCATATGGGGAAGGGAGATGCCTTGTCAAAAAAGAAAAGCATTTAATAGGGTTGACTCAATTAAGTGATTAGGATTGTGCAAGTACTTGATTAGATTAATTAATGAGGATTAGAAGAGGGTTAGATCTCACATGTGACTTGATGTGATGAGTCAAAGATCACATGGGGAAGAGAAAAAGGAATTTAATATTCCTTGGAAGGATAAAAGGAATTAAAAATTCCTTGAGAGGTTGATTAGGCTAGTTAGTGAAGGATTAGTGGATGGTTAGGTGGCTAAGAGAGATTAGAGGCCAACTTGCAAAAGTTGGAGGATGTGACACATCCTAATCAAGGATTAGACAGGTGCACATCCTAATGATGGGATTAGAAGAAGGATTAGGATAAGATAAAAAAATGGAGGATGTGACATAAAGGGGATTAAATAAATGGGATATTTATTTAATTCAATTGATGGAGGGAGGATTAAAGAGATAAGGTATTATTGATTAAATACCTTAGGGATTTGGTAGAATTAAAGATATTAATTAAATAATAGGAGTATTACTTAATTAACGAAAATAAGATGAAAGGGGATGAATTTGGATAAATTAAGTGTCCAAATTTAGACGTCTACACTGATTTTTCTGAATTCACATCAATTCATGAAGAGCAGCATCTGGTGCACTTAGATTCCCATATTACTCGAGGAATCAGTCCTGAAATATTTGGAGAGAATCAATAGAGGTTGTTGTTAGGCTGTTGAACCAATCCCTAGCTTCTTCAGTAAACGACATCATGAATAACCTCATATGTAAATCTTCATAAAGTACATCCAAATCTTGAATGAAGGCATTGAAACTCCTTAAATGATCTTCAGTAGAAATTGCACTACTCCCTGTAAAATTAGGCACCAAACTTCTCCAACTGCCATCCATAGGGTAAGGGTATAATTGAAACCCTGCTAAGTCATATTGTCTAATCATTGTTGTATACTGATGAGGGGGAGGGTTAGGTGGATACTAATATTGGTACATCGTATTATTGTATTGTGTATGATGATGTGGCACATAATGCTGACCATGAGGTGGCTGTATATTTGTATATTGTGTGGGAATATGAGGTGGATGATTTGGCTGTCTGTATTGATTCCCTATTTGATGGTGAGGAACCTTTGATGGATCAGAAGGCCCTACACTATTATTACCCTGCTTATGAGGTGGTACATACTTTGGGCAATCGACTGTCTAAGCAATATTTTGAGCTTTCTGCAATTTGAAGTCTCTCATTGCTTGTATCATTTTGGCTTTCTCCTATTCTTCTCTCTCCTTTCTTTGAGATTCAAACCGTTCTTTTACTTCTTCATAAGTTAAAGATTCATAATCTTCTTGAGCAGTTTCATGATCAATAGGTCCATTTTGATTACCCTCCATTTTTAGATCATATTCTTGCTGATTTTTTATTTGTTCAGGTTTGAGTTCAGCTTCAAACTTAGCCTGTTTCTAAAGATCATAAAAAGGATTTATTTGCTCTTCAGGGGTACAAAGTTTTGTACTTGAATTATCTCTCCATGTATCATACCGGTCATAGGTTTCACAATGCGGTCTCAATGCTTTGTCTTTGTTTGTCATGCACATGTCCTCATTTATCCTTTTACCTTTATCAACCTTATCCTCCTTGTGTGTCCACTTACTATTTCCAGCAAGAGCTCCAGTATGACCTCCCTTGTATTGAGATCTTCTTCCATTCATGTTTGAACAGATGCAAAGTTTCTTTCAAAGTCGCCACTCACCTTTTTCAAAAGTGAGAAAGTATTTGATATTTCTTATTCCCAGTGGAGTCTGTACAAGGTTTCTGACTCTATGATTAAGGGCTTGATTCTGAGTTTAATCCCTAGTAGAGTCACCAATTTGTTAGCTCTCAAGAATGTAGGTGGGAATACCTCAAGAGGTTTCCAATCTCTTGGTACGTTTTAGGGTAACAGACAAGGTCGAATGATTTAGACCTTCTACTCTTCAAGTGCTACTAGACCTAGGCGGGTGTACCTATATGAATGAAGCAGACTTAATGTGCTTATCTCTCTTAAAATTTTTTTCCCACAATTGCAGATGGGAGTGGACAAATAAAACTAAATTTGGTATAAATTGTATAGCAATATTCAAAGCTAAATCCTAATATGTTCAGTTAACAGATGTAAAAGTGAATGAAACTAAATGGTGAAAAAATGCAGAGACTAGTGCCTTATTGGGTATGCGGAGTCAAATAAAATCTAAATGAGCAGCTTCTTTTTGGAAAACATTCAAATTGTTTGCAATATGTTTTAGTTTATAACTTGTATAAACATGCAAGACTGTGACTACCAAATTCTTCTTAATAATCCAGATGAATTTACCTGATTACTATGATTAATTAAAAGGATTTAGTCTTTCCTTGAAAGAACCGATCAATCAACCACACAGATACAACAAATGTGCACTAATAAACTGAACATAAACTTGTTATATTAATTTAAATAACTAGAAAGAATCAATCTTGGAGACAACTTTGGTAATACTTTCAATGAGCACAACAGACAATTGACACCGGAAATACGCCATCACATTAAATGATTCTTATTGATATCTCCATAATTTCAAACATGCATCGTAGTCTCATATTTGTGAAACATTGTATTCTACTATATCTTTTTCTATCCTATTTTCTATCCTATCTCTTATATCTCTATTTCATTACCAAAACAAATATTTATACATCAAAAATGTAAAGGGACGCGTCCTTTCAGAAATGTCAGATATTAGAAAATAGATTAAGAGATAATTAGGCTCTGTTTATCCATAAATGAACATTAGACAAGTGATCCAAATAATCTCGGTACTCGTGCGTATCCGCATCTCCAATTGTGTTCCGGATTGAGATCTCCATCTTGATCATCCTTTCATTCTACTAGCTCGCATCCTCCAATGTCGTGTCTTCAGCAGTAGCAACCCTCAGGATTTCATGAGTATTGACTCATTCTCACCTTTTTTTCTACTTTTAAATTTTCCTGAGCTAGTGGACTCCATTCTTCAAAGTTACAGAAGTTAAAATTTGAGGAGCTAAGGTGCAATCACTTATTGTATTCTGCTTGAGATCTTCAGACTGAAAAGATGCCCTGGTTCTCCATTCGCCTTGTTGGTTCCTTTACTATCAATTCAACACTAATGCTTTCAATTAAATTCTCCTTGTTATGTTTTGTCGCGCCATTAATGTGTCAGCTGAAGCACGAGTGAAGACTTATTTCAAACTTACACTGTCCCATCAAATGTCTTGTCGGTAAGAAATTTTCAAATCTGGGGTGATATCCTTTTGCAACATTCATTAAACCTTTCGCCGAAACATCATGTAGTCACCTTGAAACCTCCAAGTCTCACCGACTTATTAAAAACTATTCATCACTCTCATGTCTCGTAGTCTCATCGACATTTGGAGTCTCACCAATAGTTATCACTTCAGTCTTATGTATCACTGTGACAATTCTGAGTCGGGGAGATGTTTCATAGACTACATTGTGTCTCACCGATATACACCTCGTGGTATTTTTTTGGTCACTGAGACATAATCACACTTTCGCCAATGAAACCATACTTCGGCATGACTTTCATATTTCTCGCCGATTAAATTAGTCTTATTGATGAAATAAGTTCTATCGGAAAGACCCTGAAACTTGAAGAGACTCCCACCGATGCCAATTGTCTTGCCGAACTTGTTATTCCAATATGCTCTGTTTTGGTGAGACTCTTCCTGAAACATCTCATCGATGTCACTTTTAGGTTGGCAGGACTACATGACTTCCTCCCGATAGTTCTTTGTTAGAATCCCTTTGTGCTTTGTTGGCAAGACCTAATACTTTCGGTAAGACCTCACTCTGATGACTTTTATTTTGGCCAAAAAATTTCTTTGTGTGCCAGTCAGTAAGAAATGATGCACTCGGTGAGAGTTTATCCTGATGATAGCTTTCTTGCTGATGTGATCCTTCTGTCGCTAAGACAATAAATGTGTCCTGTCAATAAGTGCTTGCATATGAATTCCGATCAGTGTGATATTTCTGAAGTCTTGCCGACAGTCTGTAACAAGTATACATTAGTGAAAAAGCATTATAGATGGGGGAGACCCTGACCTTCTCTTACCGATATGGATTATATATTGAAATATTCATGACACAATGGGCTCAATGGGACCACATGGAAAAATATGGGAAAAATGTTATGAAGGGATGATTTTGTGTTTATGGTGAGGACCATTTTGTAAACTCATAAATTTTTTACAGTTCTAACACCACCAATATAAATTATTCTTTACTTTGAATTTAATAAATAACTATATTCATTTTTTATTTGAATTACGACTAAAGTCCTGATTGATAGGCTGATTGAAAAAGATCTATAGCTTTCAAATGATATCACAGTTTTTGAATCTGAAACATGCATCACATTCTATGTTTCACATACTATAGGATTAAAAAAAATGAATTTCATGAAGTTTTGACCCAGTTAAGATGGTCAGAGATACAATTTTTAATATTTTTTAAAAGTTGTAATAAAAAATTCATAATTAATTATTTACTTTGAAAAAAGTACAAGAAAATATGCATCACATCGGGGCATGAGTCCTCTACTTATATCTAAAATCTTATAAAAAAAATATTGTTATTTTATTATGGTTAGGGTGGTCAAACATACACCTAGTTCTTATTGTTTCCCTGAAATTTAAGTGCTATTGCATTGAAATTTAAAATTTTCACCAAATATTTTTTTTTCAAAATAAACCTAGAAGTTTAGAAACTACATTCAATTTGCTACAGATTCTATTCTTACATATTTTTGAAATAATATAGATAACTTATTCAATTTTCTATGTCAAGTTGCCTAACTCTGATTTTTCTAAATTTTTTGCCACTTAAGGGCCTATTTTTTCCATGATGATCCTGCATATACCCATAGTATATATTATATTATATACTACATTATAATACATTTAGAGTGAGAGAGAGAGAGAGAGGGAGAGGGAGAGAGAGAGTTATCTAGGTAGGGTGGGAAGGAGACCTGACATAAATGGATGGAGTGAGAAAGAGATAGTTATCTAGGTAGGGTACTCGAGGGAGAGACATAAGAGAGAGAGAGAGAGTGAGAGAGAGATGGAGAGAGCAAGTTATCTAGGTAGGGTGGGAGGGATAGAGGGAGGGAGAGACCTGAGAGAGAGAGGGGGGGAGTTATCTAGATAGGGTGGGAGGGAGAGACCTGTGAGGAGGGGTGGGAGGGATAGAGGGGAGGAGAGACTTGAGAGACAGAGAGAGGGAGTTATCTAGGTAGGTGGGAAGGAGAGACTTGAGAGAGAGAGAAAGAGGAAGGGAGGGACAAAGAGAGATAGAGGGAGGAGGAGGGAGGGATATTTATCTAAGTAGGGTGTGAGGGAGAGATCTAAGAGAGAGAGAGAGAGAGAGTTATCTAGGTAGGGTGGGAGGGAAAGACCTAAGAGAGGGAGAGAGGGTGGGATGGATAGAGGGAGGGAGAGACCTAAGAGAGAGAGAGGGCAGTGGGAAGGATAGAGGGAGGGAGAGACCCTAGAGAGAGAGGAGGTGAGATGGATAGAGGGAGGGAGAGTCTTGAGAGAGAGAGAGAGGGTGGGAGGTATATAGGGAGGGAGATACCTAAGTGAGATAGAGAGAGAGAGAGAGAGAGTTATCTAGGTAGGGTGGGAGGGAGCATCTTGAGAGAGAGAGGGAGTGAAAGAGAGAGAGAGAGAGAGAGGGAGTTATCTAGGTAGGTTGAGATAAAGTGTGTGGGTGGGAGGGATTAAGGGAGTGAGAGACTTGAGAGAGAGAGGGATGGAGCGGGAGAGATAAAGGAGGAAAAGACCTGAGAGAGAGAGAGGATGGGAGGATTAAGGGATGGAGAGACTTGAGAGAGAGGGAGTTATCTAGGTAATGTGGGAGGGAGCATCCTAAGAGAGAGGAGGGAGTGAGAGAGAGAAGAGTTATCTAGGTAGAGTGGGAGGGAGAGCCCTAAGAGAGATGGAGATACCATAATACCTAGATAAAAATAAAAAGGGGGTCGTTTTAAGCATTCCAACGGTCCCACATGCTCTTTGTTGTCTCAAAACCCATGAATTCTATTTGATACAAACAAAAGAAGGTTTTGGTACATTCTTTTACATAATTTTCAACTTAATAATCATTTTGGTGCTCTTTTTTGTTTGTATAATGGGGGGCAACAATCGTCATAAGGGAAAAAGGTAAGAGAAAACTCACATCAAAGCAAACTGAAGTATATAGAGAAAAAGATAGAGAAAGTCATAGAAAGAGAAGACAAGGTATGTCAAATACTCAAGATGAGGCTTCTTCTCCACCCATAAATGTTATTTCAAGTGAAGATGAAATAGAATTTGAAAATTTTGAACATCATATATTGAAATTGGAAATGAAAATGTTTAAATTGATATTGAAAATGTTGAAATTGGAACTAATTTTTTTTGGAATTAATATGAAAATATTGATAACATTGAAAGTGAAACATTTAAACCTTATGTATCACCAAATTACATGAGAACACAAGACCTTTGTGAGGAAGAAGTTCAAATTTCAAATCCAAGGCATTCAAGAACCCCAAAATGGTTACTTGAAATAGATGAGAACATAAAAGATAAACTTGATGGAAAATAGTCATCATGAACGATTCGGTTGTGGGCTACCCAAATGTTCAATTAATACTTTTCCAATAACACATTAATCGAACAATGCCAATTATTTTTGTACAATTGCTAAAGTCTAACAAAATGACACCATTATTGAATAAATTGAATATTTGTGTGACCAAAAAGTTGGAAAAAATAATATTATTATCAAAAATATTTTAATGCTCTAAATTCTATTGAAAATACTAGTAAGGGAAAAATGAGAGAGCGGCTTGTAGAGTAATCACAACCTCATTAGTAAGTCATTATTTGAGAAAGGCTCATTTATTGAGGAAAACTTGTGTTAATTTAAACCTAAATTGTAAAACATTGTCTAGAGCACTCTCAAGAAGAGGAAGACTTGATAGTCCTCTTCAAAATGATACATGGGCTTTTAGTGGGAGGCTTCCACACATTGATAAGAAGCTAACAGATAACATAAAGAATGAAATTCAACAATTTTGGCACTCTTAATCTAGAGTATCACCCAATACAAAGGATGTTTTAAAGTTAAGAATTAGTAATCAAGACCACACACCACATCCTAAACATTTCTTGGAATGTAGCTCAACAATATTGTACAAATAATTTTGTGAAACACATCCAACTTTGCAAATCTCACAAAGGGCTTTTAAATATTGTAAGCCATTTTATTGTGTACCTCTTAATATTCGTAATACATGTTGTAAATACCATGTAAAGTTTTTAATGTGTCATGAACTATTATGCTATATTTTTTCTACTATGTATACTAACAAAATTTTTTAGGAGTGTGATGCAATGCAACTTCTGATGTCATCCGGGGACTTGTTAGATTTATTTTTATGTGTTAGAGGTGATGGCTGTTTTTTCTATAAAAATGATTGTTTAAATGAGAAGTGTTTGCAATGTGGTGGTTTATCAAAGTTTTAACATATTTTCATGAGGGAAGAGAACATGATTTTGATAACAAAATTGTTGAGAAAAAAGATATTTGAGATAGTGAAATATAGTTTGAAGAGTGGAGGTGAAGGTTCTAGATGTGAGTTGGTTATAAGAAAGGTAAGTATTGTTGATTTTATTTCTGATTTTAATAAAAATATTTTCTACAAGTATGCAAGGCATATCCATAGGTCCCAATGGTTAGATAGGAAATTTAGAATGTGTAAGGATTCTTTCCCAATTGAAACTATCATATATGTGGTTGATTTTTCAAAAAATTACACATTGCAACCACAAAATGAGGTACAATCTCAATACTAAAATTCTATTCAAATTGATATTTTTTTCCACATCACATATATACATGCCTCTAATAGTATGAAAGAGGGTAGGAAGACAATCAAGGAGTACCATTTTACATGAGTGATGATAGATCTCATTCATCAGATTTTGTGCAACATTGTTTTGAAAACTATTTTGAGTTCTTACAGGAAAAAGATATTGCAATGGGTTGACATCTCATTTGCTCAAATAATTACATGGGGTAATTCAAAAATGCTTGTATTTTTATTGGTTGAGCATGATGCATGTACAAAGGGGTGTACCTCATATTTATATTTTTTTTGAAGTTGGGCATGAAAAAGGCGAGTAGGATGGAGCAGGTGCATGTGTGAAGAGAGTTCTAGTTATGGAAAAAATGAAGATTAGAGGTGGTGCAACATTTAGTGATGAACATTATATTATTGATTGGTGTAGTTATGTATTATCATGAGGAGGGACACTTGATTTGGAAGTGTGTGGGTTATTTTGGTTGGCTGATAAGGGCACAATGGGAGAGAAATTGGAATGTCAGAAAATTAGAGAATATTCAAAGATGTGTTCATTTTGAAGTTCAGATGCAAGTACATGGACCATATGGACACGAGAGTTGGCTTGTTTTTTTCAAAATTGTATTCATTGTGATTGGGATCAATGCAAGTCAAGTGAGTGGGTAGATACATGGATTTCATAGTATCTAACCCCTTTATCTATAGAAAATCCTCTTTAGAAGATGAAATGGAAAATTCACTTGACTATGACTATCTTTCAAATTTTGTACAACCAAGACATGTTTATGTAGTTGTTGCACCCCAGGGGAATGAAGAGGGATCATAATATTGGTTGGAATGATGTGTATGGGGAGAGATGAAGCTAAGACAACCGATGATAGATGATAATGGGTTCATGTATCCTACAAGTTCAGATGTTGTTTTGAAAACTTGGTTGTGAACCTATATGATTAGAAAAAATGACATACCTGCATTTGAAGACTCAAAAAAACACAATTTACCATTCTCATGTATTTGTACCTTATTATAGCAACGAATTTTAAGTTATTGAGACATCATGCCAAACCAAGAATAAAGGAACTATGAATAGTTGTAGTGTCGATCATGAAGCAATATTGGATACTCTAAAGTAAAGAGATGACCCTTCAAGCACACTTGATTAGCAGAATTTTTTTTATGGGATAGGTATGATAGTATTCATCTTATTTAGATTTATGTTATTTCTATCGATTGGATTAAAAGTACATTAAAATTTTGCATAAAAATTAATTGTTATATAAAAATGTAGTTTTTTTGGATAACAAAGGTATATTTTAAGTGATTCATATCAAAACATCCATGGTAGTTCATGTAGATCAATATATTTTCAAGGTATATTTGATTTGAGAGAATTTGCAGTCCTAACTTTCTCTAATACAAAAATAGCAATAAACTACTAAAAAAACACTAAAAACTGCTTATAAATGATTGAACTTGGTCACGTGACCACTAGTAATTTATTTCCATTCATTTATAATGCAACCAGATTGATGACTAAACCATTTTTAGTCATTTATTGGTTGTTTTTATTGATAGATTTGGTAATATATTTAGTCATTGATTTAGTCATTGTTGTAATTTGGTCACTTAGTCATTTTTTATTCACTGTTATATTTAGTCATTGATTGTTGTAATCTGGTCACTTAGTCATTTTTATTCACTGATTTTTGTCCATTGGTAGTATATTTAGTCATTAACTTTAATCATCATTTCGATCAATTTGGTAGTATAATTAGTCATATTTATTCATTGTTCACTGATTTCTATCAATTGGTAGTATAATTAGTCATTTTTATTTCGCAGGTCATATATTTAGTCATATTTATTCACTGTTCACTAATTTCTATCAATTGGTAGTATATTTAGTCAATTTAATTATTAATTGATGTGAATTAGTAGTATATTTAGTCATTTTAATTGACTGATATTTGAGGATTTAAACATAAAATATAGAAATACACATCAATCATCAATTGCATTCAATAAGATAGCCTTTGGGAAGGAAAATTGATGAACTTTATTAATAAAAGAAATGTGTTCTAGTTATAGGTTAGAAATAGATTATTACAATTTTTATGTTTAGTCACAAGACTAAAAAATTGAGTTACAATATTGCACAGAAATGACTACAAGAAAGAAACTTCTGCAATAATGGAAATGCATGCTTGGAGCCCTTCAATGTGAGCACATGCCCCTTTCATCTCTTAAAACTTCTACAACGTGGGAAATCTTCTTGGAGCAAGCTGTAACATGTAGAATCCAAGAAGGAGAGTGTTGATCATATCCCATATATGAAGCTCTCTCCTTCAATGCACTCAATAATAACCCAGCTAGAATCTTTCCTCCTTTATATGCAATGTGCCATCTGATATGAGCAACAGGGTCTACTTTTTCTGCCATGAATGAAGTTGTGCCTCAATATAACCAAAAAAATTACTATTAGTCTCAATTTAGAAAGAATAAAAGTGCACTGTCTATTGCAAGTTTATAAAAGTAAGTCCAAACACAGCAAAAGGATAAATCAATTAAAAAATTGTAGGAGACAGATCACATCCACAAACATGGGAGAGCTATACAAAATTGGAGAAATTGGCTTGGAAAATGAAGGCAGCAAGGTATTTCCAAATTCAAGACTTTTACTTAATGTTGTGGAATAGAAGAGAAAAGAATCATTTATCTGCCACCTTAGTGAAAAGTTTGCAATTGCATTTTGTTTGTTAAAAATGGACCCTGGTACAACTATTAGATTTTTTAAGAACCTTCGAGTATGTTCTAATTTTCACACTACATCTAAATTCATCTCCAAGATTGTTGCAAGAGAAATTGTTCTGAGAGATGTGAAACATTTCCATCATTTTAAACAAGGACAATGTTCTTGTGGAGAATATTGGTTATGCTAAATGAAACAATCTGAAAAATAGGCTTGCACCATAATAATATGCACTACATTAGATATCTAGTAATAATGAAGGGACATCCATCAAAGTATAAAAATAGGGATTTTTTTGTCATATGTTGTAGTTACAAGTGCCCTACTAGGCATACATGAAAATGTGGAAACTAGACAAGGCAAGCTAACTGTTTCAAAAAATGCTTCAAAGAAATGTGATATCATGGAATGTCATGATTGAAGGATATGTTCAAAATGGGTTTTTCTGAAAAGTCCTTAGAAAATTTTAAGAAAATGCAACCAATGGGTGTAAATCCCAACTCCTCAACCTTTGAAAGTGTCCTTCATAGTTGTGTGTGAATTGGAGCTTTGGATGAGGATATGAAAATCCATAAAAAGCATATTCAAAAGTGGTTTTTTATCAAATATTATAGTTGCAAGTTGCACTTCAGATCACCAAATCCTTCACAAAACCTTTTGCACAACCACCACAACACTACATGGTTATTGTTGGGCCTTTGTGGTGTTGTAGAGAAAGCTCCCCGCAACACCATGAAGGCCCAACAACAATCTTGTTCCATGACAGTGATGTGGGGAAAGCTCCCCAATCACCATGAAGGCCCAACAATGTGCAGTGTTGTGGTGGTTGTGCATAAGGTTTTTTGAAGGCTTTGGTGATTTGAAATGGAACTTGCAACTACAATATATGATAAAAATCCACTTCCAAATGTGCATATGCCTTAATGAGAAATAATCACTCATATAACTGGTTAGTTGGAAGAAAACTGGGAGATAGCATGAGTGCTCAGTTACAATAACAATATTGAAAGCACCTTCCTTGAATGTTGATTCTACATTTTGTGTTGCAAGAAGTTGGATTCTGTGGATATCAATTCTCAAAATTATGCTCTCAAACTATGCCTTGTGACATTGAACATGCTACATCACATTACACATTCAAGCAGAGCACATGACAATTTATTCCATTAGCAAATGAGGGGAGCCTTCTCATCAATCGATAAGCTATCGTAAAAAGCCCACAAATACTGATACGAGATCTTGAGGAGTGACCTAGGAAGAATGAGAGCAAGGTTTTTGGCCTTTCAAGGTTCTTGTTGTGTGAATATTATCATGAATGTGTATTTTGAAACTATGGCAAAAAAATATGTTCTATATATAATCATAAAGATGGAAATGTATATTTTGAGGTAGTTTATGCTATTTTGCATAGGTGTAGACATTCTTTGTAAGGCTTAGTTTTAGGTGGGCATAAAAATTTCATGAAATACCTTCTTCCTAATTGTGGAAAACCATTAGAAAGGCACATTTTTGCTGCAAAATATAGGGCACATATACTCTCAGGCATTGCTTCTCTGGGTGGTATGGAATTAGGTGGATACCATGGAATAGAGTACATTATATGCTATCTTATGTACCGGGGAAACTTGTTTCAAGATCTAAGTAGATAAATGATTATTTTACTATCAAAACATTATACCTTCCATTCTCTATGTATCTAGTATCATACCTCTCACTAACACTATTTTTTTATTGGCACTGTTATCCTATTGCCTCTGCAAAAGAGCTCCATTTAAAGGCATCTTGACTACATATTATGCACAAAAAAACTCTACAAGTGCAACAAGATGTTTGCAAGAAAAAATATGAATTCACTAAATATTATTGTCTAAGCAACATAATATCTTCAAATGAAGGAGCACTATAACTATGACTGAGAAAACACTATGTAGGCATTATTAGCACTGAGAAATGAAGAAGATAACACATTGAATTACGTGATTTAGATCATTGAAAGGAATATCATTGTTAGAGAGTTTCAAACTATGAATTTTCCTATATCCTATAGGACTGATAAAGGAAGAACACTATCAAATAGTGATTGAATCATAACAAATAGTCCAAAAACAATGAAAGTTACTATGAAATGGTGACAAAGATCTATCATCTAAGTCATTTGCACATGGTGATTGAGAACACAGTGAGTAAGAAGTAAAGAGTATTGGATCATAGCACTGCAAAATGGTCATGAGTTATGCAATGAACTTCACTGTTCTTTTGATCACAAAGGATATCAAGATAATAACCAACATACTGATGTGCACAGAAAATGTTCACGGAGTGTAAACTTCCTTACAAAGCAATTTCCACAACAGAGTTTGAGGTGAATTGCACCTGCTATTTTATGATAACATGGATATGTTATAACCTGTATTTAATTATTGTAGCATAATAGATAGGATAAATAGTTGTTCATATACCACTATTTCAAATTCAAAATTTCTATGCCTTATTCTAGGAACAAATCACAGGGGGAGACTATACATAAGCCACCATTATTTCAAATTCAAAATTGTTGGCTCTTTCACAATTGTTTGCTTCATTTATTTGATATAAGATAGCCTGTTGTATAGAAGATGCTCTCAAAATCATAATAAAATCCTTTATTCTAGGAAGACTGTTTAGAATCTTCCCATCATAACAATGACCAAAAGCATCAGTCATTAACCTGAACTTTGCAAGAGTTTCATTCTACTTTTCCACTCTCTTTTCCATTCTAAATTTTATTCCCAATTTAATCCATGAAGAACTTCCTCAACTTGTAGATCCTATTGTTATCCATAACTTTACTAGGTGTCGAGGATAGCTTCAATTTTTTATCCAAGCAGTAATTGACAAAATTTGGCCTTACCAGATACAATGTGTTGAAAAGATCTTTGAAGTTATTATGGAAAAGAGTTCCTGAGAGTATAATGCGCAGTTTTGAATTAACCTTTTTACATAAATTTCATTTATTTGATCGGCTATTTTGAGTTTGATGACCTTCATGAAGAACAAGCATACTTGTGCTCTCTAAAAGCAGTTTTCCTAAAGATACTAATATTGGAAAACTGCTTTTAGATAGCCCAATTCTGCTTGTTCTTGATGAAGGTCATCAAGCTTGAAATAGTCGATCAAAGATATGGAATTCATGCAAAAAGGTTAATTTAAAATTGCACATTATACTCTCAGGAACTCTTTTCCAAAATAACTTCAAAGAGCTTTTCAACACATTGTATTTGGTAAGGCCGAACTTTTTCACTTGTTGCTTGGGTAAAAACTCAAAGCTATCCTCAACACTTGATAAAGTTATGGCTAACAACAAGATCTACAGGCTGGGGAAGTTCTACATGGATGAAATTGGGAATAAAATTCAAAATGGAAAAGAGAGTGGAAAGGTAGAATTTGATGAAACTCTTGCAAAGTTTAGGTTAATGATTGACACTTTTGTTCATTGTTATCATGGGAAGATTCTGAACAGTCTTCCTGAAATAAAGGATTTTAATGTGATTTTGAAAGCATCTTCTATACAATAGGATGTCTCATATCAAATAAATGAAGAAAACAATTGTGAAAGAAACAACAATTTTGAATTTGAAACAATTGTGTCTTATGTATAGACTCCCCCTATGATTTTCTCCTGGAATAAGGTATAGCAATTTTGAATTAGAAACAATGGTATATGAACAATTAACTATATGTTATGCTACAACAATTAACTATAGACTCCTACTTTTTCTCTAAGTATGACATTACCGAAGCTTATGGTGTTTCTAGACAGAACCTATAGCAGAAAATTTTAGTCTCCATTTGAACGAACCATCATCGAAGCTCTTCCCTGAAATGAGGGTTGAAAAAATTAGAAGAAAAGCAATACCATAATTCTAAAGTAACAATTTTGTATCAAGCCAAATGTCATAAAGTATAATTAAAAAGGAAAACCCTTACAATCGGACCTCAAATTGGACCAAGCAGATTTATGATTTTATCTTTAGAATGTAGGAACTTTCTCTGTCGGAGCTTCACGACCTCAAATTGGATCTTCAATTGGACCATCATATTTATGATTTTATCTTTAGAATGTAGGAACTTTCTCTGTTTTAGCTTCACGACCTCAAATTGGATGTGAAATTGGATCGAAAGATTTATGATTTTATCTTTAAAATGTACAAACTTTCTCTATTTGATATTCACAACCTCAAATTGGATCTAAAATTAGACTAGCAGATTTATGATTTTCTCTTTCCACTAATTTTTGTATTCCTACACTCAAGTTCTGCTTCCAAGTGAAAACACCCAAAAGTGTTTTAGACTGGCTGAAGGTACTCTCCAACCTGGTTATCTCACTGATAGCAATCCAAGTTTTCCTGAATCATCCATAGCCAAATGTTACATCACAATCTATTCTTCCTACACATACAAATGCCACATGTTAACCCCTTCTAAATAAAACATTTAATCATCATAAAACCATATTTAATAAATCATTTTAGTTTCAGAAAGAATCCAATGTCATTTACTATAAAAAAACTGTATAAATCACAAAAAATCCATGAATCCTCATAAATGTAGCTTAAAGAAAGTTTATAGGATGGGTTTCAGTATAAGAAGCTTTCTACTATAGCTCTCAATGAATGTATTATAAGCAAAAAAGAAATTCTTCACACTTGAAGTAATGTAGTCAAACATTTATTCCAAAAGTATGTTAGCAGGAGTTAACTAAAAAATAATAATTTTTGGCTTAGTTTCTTTTAACAATATGCCACGTGGAAATGGAATAATCACTAAGAAACCCTAGCAATAAAAAAAAAAGTAAATTTTTGCCATAAGAGCACAACCGAGGAACAAATTCTTGTAACTATAATTATGTGATCCAGAACTCTATTGGTCATGTGGTATAGTTGTGCTATAACAAATACATGATGCATTAATGTGTGACCCAAGTTTAATTTTGCTATGTTGTGATAGAAATGGAGGCACTCATATAAGCACAATTCATGTACAAATTAATCATTGTCATCACAATTAGGTTTCAATCACCATTGGGTTCATTCAAGTTTACTCAAGTTTAATAGGTTACAATGTAATGATAGCATGATCCAAGAGTGATTACCTCTTGCTACAATAAAGAGCCTATAACTCTGGTTGATATGTAGAGTGGTTGTTTTATATCAATTGTGTAGTGCATTGAAACACAACCCATGTTTAATAGGCTATTCTAGAGAGTGATATAGATTTTCTAAACCTTATGAATGTTACTTAAAAGGATTGTGCAAGGGTAGTGATCATATAGAAATGATAAGGTTTTTTATGCCAAAAGATAATGAATGCTTAGAATGAGTCCAATGATTAATGAGGACAAGAAGTTTGCATATGATTCATCACCATGACAATGTCAAGTGCAAGCTACATGGACAACTCTTAGCTATACCTTGGATTATGAGAGGTTCATGAAGACATGAAAGTAGAGTTTTGAAGAGGATAGTGCTCTATTAAATACAGTCATATTACAAATGGAAAAGGCTTTCACCATGAAGGTATCCTTGAGAATTCAATAGTGGTAGACCTATTAAAAAATGGAAATGATTTGTGTATAAACATTTATAAAAATTCAGATTGTAGATAATAAAAGATGGTTATAAGACATAAAATATGATAGTCATTTTCAATGGATATAAGAGAAATCCATATGCAAAATATACTTTATATGACTGTAATAAATAGGAAAAGTACCATGAAGCTAAGGGGAAATCAAGAAGTAGGGACAATTACTATAACCAATGGATAGTGACAAAATTTTATGAGGATAGTTAGCTCATACATGATAGTAATGACCTTAGTCATATTTGAAGCTAGCATAAGTGCATATCAAGTAATTGCATTGAGATTGACCTCATTGAAAAAGGATAGTCATGGTTATCAGTATTTATAAGACATGAAAGGACAGAGCACAATTATCTTGAAGACTTTTAAACTGCCACCTTCAAATGTGAATGATAGTCATGAAAGATCAATCATGAAGGATTCATGGGATAGTTATAGCCACATGAAAATGGGTGATAAGGGAGATCTAAAACACTTGTTTATTTAGGTAGAAAAGGATGGATAAAAAGAAAGAGAAGCTATAGTCATGATAATTTAGATAAAGAAAACATGCAATGGTAGGTTAATTTTGAACGCCCACATCAAACCCTAATGAGATTTGTCTTGAGCATTTATTTTCAAACGAATAGATTTGAGGAAAAAACCTCATAGATTGTTAGTAACTAGAGGGAAAAACTCCTACTAATTTGTAAATGGCCAAGGACGAAAAACCTATTGGCCAAAGAAGCAGTATTCACCCATAGGTTGTGGCTGAATTTTAATGGTGGTCAACATTGGTGATATCAAGATAGTAAAACATATTTATTTCCATTTATTCATCATTATTTTCCTTACAAATACATACATAATTCCATTCATAACCAGAAAAACTCCTCATAACCAATAAAACCCATTGACACTTCAACAATGAGACTATTGTCATGTCTTAAACATATCATGGCATGTGATCTTAAAAGATCTACATTGTGATATGAAAGTATCACCTATGAAGGTGGTTGTTTTCCTAATAAGAGCTTTGACTTCCTAGTATGGGATTGTGATAGGGATAAAACCTTCATGGAGAGACAAGCAAGCTCTTCCTTAAAACTTAAAACAAAACTAAAAACCATAACGAAATAGAGTATACCTGGAAAGATGTGAGGATGAAGGATTCCATGAAAACCCTTAATATTACTCAACATGGGAATGATTTGTCCTCAAAACCTTGGAAAATATCCTCGTGCATGCAATGTGTCTTCAAACCCTTATGAATCTCTACAGTGTGGATGAATTCAAAGCCAACAAAGAAATATTTCTTCAGATCAAACTCAACATGCCTTTATCCCATATCTTCTCAACAACATGGATAGATGTTGGTGCAACCAACTACTAGTTCTATTCCATGCCCTCAAAAAAAATTTGGGCTTCTTCGAACCAACAAACTAAAAAACCCCTAACCTTCCTCTTGTTATGTTGCTCAATAGACACAAGGAATGAAAATTCTCTTTTTCATTGTTTGGCACCCAGAAAAAACTTAGTCAAAGCTCTCTTTTTCATTGTTTGGCGCCCAAAAAAAACTTAGTCTTTCACTTTATTTTTATTACTTTCCACTTTATTTTCCACCTGATGATCAAATTAGTCACTTACAATGATCAAATTAGTCATTTATTTAGTCATTTATAGCTACGTTGCAAAAAATGACTAGAATTTAATCATTTTTAGCTAAATTTTAGTCATGCAGTCATTTATTTTCCAAATTCTACTAGTGTTTGTATTCATGTTGCTTATGCTCAACAATTTGTCTATATTTATATATAGGTCTACTACACTCATGTTTGGAGCACGATGAGTTTACAATGACAATAAATCTACCATTTTTGAGTTTCAAATAGGTCTTGAAGATTGATTTTCTTAACAATTCACTTGTTTATATGTGTAGGTTTTTTTGAGAGCGAAGGTATATTTTTAAGAAATTCATATCAATACATCCATGGTTGTGTTATGGGTACAATGAGGTAATGATGGTAGCAATTCAAAATTAGGTTGGAATTTATGTGTCTTGGGTAATGAAAAGAGACCTTCCCTAGCATTTACCTACCTATCTCATCATGTCCACACTACCCATTTGTCAAAAATACTAAAAGTTTAATAATTTTGCATTTTTTGATCTTATATCTTTTTCAAGACTACCTTAGATTAGTCCACTCAAGAATCATGAGGGGACTTGGGAAAAAAATGAGGCCTTCTATAGCATTTACCTATCCACCTTGATGTGTTTGTATACTTGGTTTCGCTCCATGATGCACAAAAAAAAAGTGCTTCTTGCACTGCTTTTCACTGACAATTTTTGCAAGAATGCATTTGACATTGGAACAAACAAATAGAATTGAGTTGACCAAAACTAAGAGAGTTTGGTTTGAATGGATTCATTACCCACTTTTAGGTCCCAAAAAGTCATTCCTATGTGTCACAGGCTCCTAGAACAACTTCATCATAGCTTGAATTTTTTTTAATTTTTAGGGCTCTTTAGAAACTACCCCAGAAAGGGCATCCAAAAATAATTGGGTGACTTGGGAAATGAAAAGAGAACTACCTAGTATTTACCTATCTACCTCAACGTGTCCATGTTTTTGTATGAAGTTATTCATTGATTTCAAAGGCTGATAGATTGACTATTGAATGAGTTAGGCATTTTTTGGTGTTGATGTAAAGTTGCTTCATTATTCATTTCATGGTTCATTCCCATTCATTTCATGGTTCATGCCCATTCATTTCATCATTGCTTCATTGGTGTCATAGTGTTTGCACATTCAGTGGATTAGTAGTGGTATAAGTATAGCACCAAACTAAGGCTTCATCTTCATAATGGTAATGCTTGATAGTTTTCTTGATAGTCATTGCTTCATTGCATGGATTCATCTTATGATATTCAGAGGTTGATGCATGTCATCATTCAATCAGAGTTTTTAAGCGGTGTTGACAAGTACTTCATCATTCAGTCAAAGGTATATAGTTGAAAAGGTTTGTTCAAAGGAATTTTGTTTTGTATCAAAGTTCAGAGAGTAATTACATATTTTCAAGTCCATTAAGGTTTTGGAGTTGATTAAGGTTTCTTCATTGGTTGAGAGTTTGTTTCAAAACCCTATTGTGTATTCTACATCAGATTTTTTCCTCCTTGATGAATATAAAAGACATAGTATCATCTCATGGTATTGATTCAGGATAAATTAATTTGTTAATCACTCATACTCATATTCCTCTCATGGTGTTGACATGGATTGGTGTTTCTCATTCATTGCATGGTCTCATGGTACAAGTTTGATGCTTCATAGTGTTGATGCAAATTGCATGCTTATTGTTTAGTTCATGGTGTTGATTTGTTATTGTAGAGAAGGGGGATTCACTACTCATGAGTTGTCTTCATTCAGAGAGCCTCACAGGACCAACTGCCCTAAACTACCTCAGGAACAACGCGAGAGTTCTAGAATCATAAAGAGCAAGTCACAAGATTTTCTAGAGAAGTTGACAAGCTCTCATCCAAAGGATGACAACATGGGATATGAACGGCACTATGGCATACTGGCATCCCCTAGGCACGTTGAGGTCTCGTATGGACTAGAGAGTGAATTTATCATAAAAAATCTCTAAATGACTACTTCTCTAATTGCTAAGAATTGGAAAAATGCGATAAAGTAGCAGAATGTAATAGAACTGAAATAAAGTGAAATAGAAATGATAAATATGAGGAGAAGAAAGAAAGTAAATTCTCACAACCACACAAAATATGGAGAGTAGAAGGCTAGAGCCAAATCTGGAGAGAAGTTAGGAGTAGAGGAATGGAGCTAGAAGTGGAGGAAGAGGCCAAATGAATTGATAAGACCGCTTTTAAGCAAGGAGAAGAAGCTTCCTGAGTCGTTTCAGGGAATCTTGAGATGTTACCATTGACCAAGGGAGATGAAAAGTGGAAAACATGCACAAAAATGGTTGTTTGAATGTTGAATTGTCACAGGACACTAGCGCTGTGCACAAACATTTCTGTAGTGTACTAGTGTTCGGACACGTCACATTACAAAATGACACGAATAGGAAAGGTGCAAGGTTCGATGCAAAGCTGACACACAAGGGTAGCTACTTAAAAGCAAGCCTTTGAGCATCTTGAGAGGTAAAAAGGCTAATGCAAGGGATAAAATGAGCCTACACAAAATGCCAAAGGAGTGGGCACTAAAGCAAATATAAGAGTGTATGTGAAATTGCAAGGGGTGCAATTTTACGACATTATATTTTTCCCCCACTTTAGTAGGCATATGAATCTATGCTAATATGCACGCTAAAGGAAATGTACTAAACATAAATAACATCATATGCAAAAAGGATACTATAGAGGAAGCAAATAACTCTTCAAACCAAAGAAGCATGCCCCCAGGCTAAAGACCTACAAAACAAATGCATTAGACAAGAAAAACCTACACCAGACAACAATGTTAGAACATAAAAAAACTAAAGGATTTGAGTCAGTAAAATAAAGAGACCTCGATGTAAAAGGGTTGCCTCAGTACTATGTGTCATCCCCAAATTAAGAAATAACACATAGAATAATCCTAAAATGAAGAGAGGAAGGGAATATACTCAAGATGAAGAAGATGTAGATCTTTGATCTGGTATATACAATTGAGAAGAAAGAGAATTTAAGATGTAAGTGTCTCACAGGCCCATAGACCTACAAGGAAGGTGTCCTCCAAGATCTCTCACATGAAGGATACCAAGAAAGGTGCCTTATAGACCCACAAACCTATAAGGAAGGCATCCTCCAAGATCTCTCACATGGAGGAAGTCAAGAAAGCACCCTACAAACTCACAGGGAAGGTGTCCTTCAAGATCTCTCACATGAAGGAAACCTAGGAAAGTGCCCTACAGACCTGTAGACCTGTAGGGAGGTATCCCCAAAAATCTCTCACATGGAGAAAACACAAAGAAAGGGGACTCCTCAGAGTCGAAAAGTGGCTTCACAGGTGCACCTGCAAAGCGAAATGTTTACCTGCAGATGGAACATGTCTGAAAGTGGCCATACAAGAAATCAATCAAATTGGAAGGCTTTAAAAAGGGTCCTGTTAGCTCTCAAAAATGCAGACAGAATGTCTCAAGAGGCTACCAATCTCTTGGTATGCTTCAGGGTAACAGACAAGGTCAAGAGAACTCAACCTTCTACTCTTCAGGTGCTACCAAACGTAGGCGGGTGTACCTTTCTGAATTGGGAAGACTTAACTTATGATTATCCCTCTTGCAATGATTTGTCCACAATGGCAGATGGAAGTGAACAAATGAAATCAAACTCGACAGCAACAATAATCTTCTGATCTAAATTCTAAAATGCTTAATTAACAAATATAAAGAAACTGAATGAATTCAAATGATGAAATCGCAGAGACCAGTGCCTTGTTGGGTATGTGGAGTCAAATGAAACAGAAGTGGGCAACTTATTTTGGTAGAAGCTCAAATTGATGGCATATGATCTATTTATAACTTGTATAAACATGCAAGATTTTGAACACTAAGCTCTACTTTAATAATCCAGATGAATTCCCCCTGATTATTGTGATCAATAAAAAGGATTTAATCTCTGCTTGAGAGAACCAATAGATTAATCACAAAGATACAGCAAATGTGCACTGATAAACTGAAAAATAAGCTTGTTACTTCAATTTAAATAACCAGAAAGAATCAACTTGGAAACAACTTAGCAATACTTTTCAATAAACTCAACATACAATTGATACCAAAAATAAACTGCCGCACTAGCTGAATTTCATTGAAATTGCCATTTGAAAGTATGCAACATAGTCTCTGGAATGAGAACTTTATTCTACTGTGTCCATTCCTAATCTACTGCCTCTATCTAAGAACTTATCTAAAATTTGATCCTTCAATTACAATCGGGAATTCATATTTATACACCAGCATCAGGAAACATATCGCTTCAAATTCATGTCGGCCAACCGTAGTATTCGGGCAAATTTCATGTCGGCCTACAACGATATTTTAGAAATTCACATGTCAGCCACAACATTTGAAATTTTATTAATCACTCGTTGAGACATATAGAAATTATGCCGACAGAAATTCAATCGTCAATCGTTAGTCATCCTGTGTTCCTATGTTCTTTGTGTTGTTCGCTTTCGTTGTGACCATTTGTTCGCTATGCCGAAGTCAAGAAGTATCCTTTTTTCCCCTTTGCATTTTGCCATGACCTTATGCCATTAGTGAGATGTCATACAGCATACATTATGTTTCATCGAGAGCCCCATGTTATGCTCCTTCCAATCGCTGAGACATAAGATATCTCTCACCGATGCATTCTTTTGTTTCGTTCATAGTCGCCGTAACATTCTGACATCGGCAAGACCTCTCGCAAAACATACCATGTTTCACCGAAAGTTCCCTCATTCATCCTGAGTCACTGAGACAAGAGAAAACTCTTGCCGAGAAGTATTTCCCATTCGCCTTCGCAAAGATACTTTGAGATCAGGGAGAGGTCCCAAAGAATCCACTGAGTTACACCGAAACATCCCGAGCACACCCTAGATCGCCAAGAGAAATCAACTCTCATACCGACAGAGACCTTCATTGTGTTCCATCGGTGAGACCAAACTCATCGAGACCTCTTACTGATAGAATACCTCTCACCGATAAGCCTCCTCCATCGCCAGTCGGCAAGACAATTCACACTCGCCAAGACCACATGTCGCAAACTTCAACTCTTACCGATGTAACCTTTTCATCCTGTGTATCGACGAGACACATCAATGTTGGGGAGACCTCTTGGAGATTACATTATGTCACACCGAAGCATCCCGAACTCATTTTAGATCGCCAAGAGAATTCCAACCTTTCGCCGAAAGCCATTCATAAAACATTGTCGGAAAGACCCGACAGGCTTGCTATGACATAATACCGAAGCAAAGACCTTTTGCTGATATGATAGATCTTCCATTGCTGGTCGATGAGACAATAAGACCTCATTGTGACCTCACACCGAAAGCAACCTATTTGGCCGAAGTGAACCCTTAATGTGCTTGTCGCTAAGACCCAAAGAGTTTGCCAGGACCATATATCGACACCACAACTCTTGCCGATATGCCCCGTCAGTGAGACATAACAATCTCGCTGTGACCCTTCATCGAAGCTTTAAACTCTTGCTGATGAGCACCTCCAAATGCGGGTCGGTAAGACATGATATATTCGATGAAACATTACACTGAAAACCCCTAGCTCCTGTCGAAAGCTGCCTGTAGGTGAAAATCAATCGCTATGACATCAGAAACGTCTTGCCGATAGGTAACACAAACGTTTGCCAGAAAAAATGGATCGGGGAGACCCTGATATCGTCACGCCGATATGCCTGTAGCAAACATATGTTAGTAGAAATGCATTGTGGGTCAGGCAGACAGCAATGAGCTTATGTCGATAGGAACAACATGGAAAATGCATGACTCGATGGATCAATGGGGCAATATGGCAAAATATGGGTGAAATATGCATGAAGAGAGGAAATGTGTACAAGGCAGGACCAATCCATAATTTTATGAGTAAAATCAACATGTAAAAACAACATATTTTTATAGTTCCAACAAGTCCCTTAGGAACCCTTCAAAAGAAGAGGGGTCCTCTCAAGGGATGCACTGTTTGAAAGGTGAGGTCTATTTAGGCTACCCCCAAGCTAAACGCCAATGAATTCATTTGAGAGAAAAGCTTTCAAAAGGGGTCCCTCAAGAACCCTTCAAGACACAAAGAGGTCCACTCAAGGGATGCTTCAATTCAAATATGGAGAGAAGAGATAGGGTCCTTAAGAAGGACACGCATCTCTTAAATGATTTATCACTGCCCCCAGCATATAGGGCAGGAGAACCATGCAAGATACTTAGAACATACATGATAGAGGTAAACCTCGATATCACTTGTCATTTGAAGAAGATGCAGGTGCATCAGAAAAAAATGAGTGATGGCACATGAATCATGAAGTTGTTGTCTTTTATCCTTCAAGTCCTTACATTCACTAGTGGAATGGGCAAGCACTCGATGGTATGCACAGAAAGAATTTTTTGCTTTATCATGTTTGCAAGATCTCTTAGGAGGAGGAAGACTAATTAAGCGGGCTTTAAGAAGCTACAACAAAATACACTCTTTCTTAGATAAATAATGAGTAGGAAGCAAGCCTTTCTCTTGTGGAGAAAATTTTGACTACTCGCAAGAAGAAGATATGAAGATGGAAGACAATGGAGGATCCTCATGGAGAGTATATTCCGGCTAGGGGGATCATACTCTTCTACGAGATCACCATCAACCTTCTTGATAGTAATATCAACATTACCCTCTTTAATAGAAGTGAAATCATCTTCCTCAGAACGAGGATCAACACTAAGAATATTACAATTTACACTATCCTGCAATACAAAAGAATGATCATCTTTGATAGCGGGTGTGGATAATGTTATTGGAAGGCTTGAGTGGATTAGGTCAACTTTATATTCCCTAATAAAGGAATCTGTAAAGTCTAATGAACCCCAATCATCACTGAAACATGCATTCTTTTGAGAAGTAGAAATAGTAGACTTAAGATTTCTTGCTTTAGAAGGATCTTCTTCAGGGATGTCTATTTCAAGAGTATCCTTTGTAGTAGGTACTATTGGAGTAAACATCAACACATTGGAAGACACTGAAGGAATACAATTAGGCACAACTAAAACCTAACCAGTAGCTACCATTTCACATAAGTGCATAGCATCAAGGTCATCTTTGATTGTGACTACTCTTTATTATTACAAATGAACTTAATAGATTTATAAAAGGTAGATGGGACTCCACCCATATCATGAATCCTTGGTCTACCAAGAAGAAGTTTATATGGTAATTTTTCTAACATAACATTTATAAGGGTAGGTATGGTAAAGCGTCCCAACCTCAAAGGAAATAATATCGTGCCTAGGGCTTGTCAACCAACATTATCAAAACCATGAATTATAACAGAGGAAGCACTAAGAGAAGATGAATCAATATTAATCTTAGGCAATAGATCAATGCTACATACATTGAGCGCTAAACTGGCATCAATGAGAGTATGTCTAATGCTGATATTATTAATGTTAACTATAATCATTAAGGGGTTTTCTTGCTTCTGTACTTCCAAAGGCGGGTGTTCCCATGGATAGAACGTAATATTCAAAATATCCACACAAATATGAGCTATCAACGCATCGGCATCTACTGGCCTAGTGGAAGAAGGCAAGAGGATCTTTTGCAAGGCTTCCTAAAGCATACCTTGATAAACCAAAGTAGACTAAAGCAAGTCCCACAGTGAGATCTTAGCTGGAGTAACTTGAAGTTTCTCGACAAGATCGTAATCACCAGGTGCTTTAGTTGTAGTTTTAGGAGCTTGAAGAAGTCTTGGTTGTTTATTTATTCTATTCTCATAAGTATGGACTACCACTCTACAAGAGGGAGCCATAGAAAGATCAAGAGAACTATTCTCAAATGGAACACATTAATAGAACAAATACTTTTAGGAGAAGGACTAGTTGGAGTCATGTAAATGATTGGTCTCTTAGGCCTCTGAGGGGCAGCAAAGACATATATTACATTTACAGAATCATCACAACTAGTAGGATAATTATTTGAAGACATATTCTCAACATTGATCCAAATAGGATCAAATGTGGAAGGAGATTCATCATTTGCTAATGCATCATCTCTGGAAGAGATTGGATCAAAACAAAGATGAGATTCATCATTCACAAATGCAACGTCTCTAGAAGAGAGTGCATTGGAAGGTATAGGAGATTCATCATTCACAAATGCATCATCTCTAGAAGAGAGTGCACTAGAATGAATATAAGGTAGAGTAATATTAAGAAAAGTATCAATGATTTCATCTTCTTGCAACAAAATATCCTCCGAAGCAAGAGGAATTTTGTAAGAAGGATCAAAGTTGTCAAGCGACATAGGCAAGGCCAAGTCACTATCACATGCATGAAATGGAATATCATTAAAATTTTGAATAAAATTAGATATTGAGCTAATAAAAGAAGATATTAAATTCATTTTGATGATAGAACAAAGAAAAACCAAAAATCTAGATTTTTCTAATATTTTCGGTATTTTCTAGGTTCTAGAAATTTGCATTTTTGGAGGAATTCGGAGTAGAATTTGAGGTCGGAAGTTGTGTTGATCCCTAAAATTTGACTACTAAGGACAATAAACTAGTTCTCTAGGAGACCTTTCCAATGGTGCAAATAGTTTCTAATTCTGAGCACTGAGTTAAAAGTTATGACCCCGCCAAGTAGGGATAAATAAATTCCTATATTTTTTAAAAATACCCTGTTCATGTCAGGTTCACCAAAATGTAGAGAAGGGGGATTCACTACTCATGATTTCTCTTCATTCAGAGAGCCTCACGGGGAAAACTTCTTGAAACTACCTTAGGAGCAATGCAAGAGTTCTAGAATCGGAAAGAGCAGGTCATAAGATTTTCTGGACAAGCTGACAAGCTCTCAACCAAAGGACAATAGTGCGGGATATGAACAATGGTGCAATGTGTTGGAATCCTTGAGGCATGCTAGCATCTCATATGGACCAGAGAGTGAATTTATCATAGAAAATAGCTAAATGACTACTTCAACTCTAATTGTTGAGAACTGGCAGAATGCGATAATGTAGTAGGATGTAATAGAACTGAAATAAATTGAAATAGAAATGATAAGGATAAGGAGAAGAAAGAAAGGGAATTCTCACAACCAGGAAAGTGATGAAACCTCTAGTACATGAATGTCTTCAAAACCTACATGCATGATATATGGAGAAAGTGTTGGGGCTGTATAGGGGCTTGCCTTAGTCAAACCCCCATTTTGGTGTTCCCACCTCCATAGATAGCTAGAAGATAGAGAGAGTGAAAAGTAAGCAAATGCGGTGTGATAAAAGAAAACCCCACTCAAGGAGAATCCATATCACAAAGTGTAGGTGATAAAAGCAATCCCCGCTCGAAGAGGAGAACTCGTATCATAAAGTAGAGAGGCAGTAGATAGGGGATGTGACAAATCCTAAGATGCTTATAATCATAAAGCAAAGGAGATGAAGCTACAAGAGCCAAAGGAGCTGCAAAGAGGAAGAGCGAGATAGCTGCAAGAGACAAGAGTGTTGTAGAGGGTGCTATGAGAATACAAGAGTGTTGTAAAATCTTGAGAGCTTGAGGCTATTGTAAAAAAAACAAGGGATTTGTGCAAGAAAGCAAGATGGGAGAGTGCCAAAATGGAGAAGCAGATGAGAAGTTAGGAGCAAAGCTAGAAGTGAAGTTGCTATAACAAGCTATATGAAGTTGTGCAAGCAAAAGCTAGAGAGTAGAAGGCTTGAGCCAAAGTTGGAGATAAGTTAGAAGCAAAGTAATGGAGCTAGAAGTGGAGGAAGAGGCCAAATGAATAGAAAAGACTCCTTTTAAGGAGGGAGAATAAGCTTCCTGATCCATTTTAGGGCATCTTGAGTTGTTACCACTGACCAAGGGAGATGACAAGTGGCAAGCATGCATGAAAACTATCATTTGAATGTTGAAACATCACAAGACACTAGAATGGCATGTGGAAATCCACGCAATGTGCTACTGTTTGGATATGTCATGCTATAAAATGATGCAAATGGGAAAGGCACAAGGTTTGATGCAAAGCTTACATGCAAGGGTAGCTGCTAAGAAGTGAGCCTTTGAGCATCCTGAGAGGGAAAAGGGTTGATGTAGGGGCTAAAATGAGCCTACACAAAATGCTAAAGGATTGGAAACTAAAGCAGATACAAGAATGTATGTGAAATTGCAAGGGGTGCAATTTTACAACATTACAGTTATTGATGCAGAATTGAAGTTATTGGATATGGCAAGATTTTGTCATTAAGCTTTTCCTAAAACCCTAAGATCTAGGGTTTAAGTCTTTTGAAGACATTTAAACAGAAATTCATTTTTGATATATTTTCTTGGTGACCTAATACTACCAGTTCAAGTTAACTTAAGTAATGTCAAGTAAGAGGGTCGCTCTCATGGCATAACTAGCCCCTTCTTTTTTTTACCGACTTGACAGGTTAATAATCTAATTTCGACCATTCATGGAAAGATCAACAGATATCATTTAATTGGGAGATTGGCAGGAGGTGAATATCAAAGGTCATTTTTCAAAGGTAGAGAATGGTTACTTCTCAAGCATATACTTTGATAGGTTAATGAATGTATTTTACCATATGTTTAATAATGTACAGTTACATAACTATGTTATAGATTGATGGATTGAGAAACTTTGCAAGTGTATTGAGGGGTTTGTGTAGTTGTTGTATGAGCACTGTAAGAGAGCATGGAAGATTTGAAACCATGTTACTTTGAAAACATACTTAGAAAGGGATTTTGAAAATAATAGTACGATATGATGCATATACATGTTAGTGTCTTTGAATCATGAATGTTGATAATTCTAATATCTTGTTCCTACATAAATAATGTATAGAAAAGAAGTTTTGTTTGATAGTTTATAAAAGGGTGATTTGATTGAAAGTACATAAAAGGGTTGCAAGGTGTCAAGTGACTATTTGATTGGAAGTAAGAACATCATGAAGATTTGTATGATAATTATGTGAATGTATAGTGGAGACATGAACTTGCAAAGGTATTTTTGTATCTTTCAAAGAATGTTGTAGTCTGGTTGTGTGCAAGGTCTCAGTATTTAAGGTAATATAGTTTTAATGAATAGAGGGTGGTAATTGCAGAAACAATTTATGAAATTGAATAATTATGTTTATTAGGTTGTTGAAGCATATTGTGATCAGGCTAGATAGTGTTTTAACAGAGCAGGGGTAAATTTCTAATTGAAAAGATGATGATAGGGTAGGTACAATAGGTTTGTATTCTTTCTACAATTAAACAAAATACTGTTTTACTAGAGCTTGATTACTGATATGTGCTTTTATCAAGATGATGTTAGATTGCATTGATAAGTGTGAGAATCTATGATGAAACTTGGATTGAGTAGTGCTTTGAAGTGAAACAGGGTAACCCTTTGTATTCTTTTATTTTCCTTTTGAATATTGTCAATGATACATGGAGTTTTGCTAGTGAGGCATGGGAATTTTCTAGTGAGGCTTGATTAATTGCTAGTGAGACTTGACTATTAGCTAGTGAGGCTTGTTGTATTGCTAGTGAGGCATAAAATTTGTAAATAACAAGTTTTAGCCAGTGTGGCTTAATAGAGAAATTGTTTTAGAGTGTTTATTTTCACCCTTTTAGGGTTTTTCCACTCATAAATCCCATGTCTTGATTCTTCTTGATGTTGTGTTGGTTTGTGCATAATTGGTTATCCCTAATTCAAATGTGGTATTTCCATTTCCACATCTTTGTGATTTTAATAACATACAATATCTAGAATCTTTGTGTAATCAAGTGTGTTAAGTTTTGAAATTGGTTTTATTTGACCACTAATTCACCCCCCCCCTCTCAATGGTCCTATACTCCAACAAGTGGTATCAAAGTGTTATGTCCCTTTTACAAGTTTAATCAACTTGGGAGATCCTGGTACTGGAGTACTTATCATGGAAAAAAGCAAAAGAAACAAAGAAAAAAGAAATACCCCATAAAGGGCTAAAAAAAAAGCACTACCTAAACCAAACACAAGGGATGATGAAGCAATTCTAAAAATGACTTACAAACGGAAGAATATTCTATCTCTAGAGCACCCTGGTTTGATGACACTAATTTTATTTTTTGGAGACTTAGGATGGAGTCTTACCTATCTTCCTTGGGATTTGGTGTGTGGACAACAGTAGAGAAAGGTTATCCAGTATCTTCAACACCTCCTTCTACTACTAATGAAAAGAAAGCTCTTGAATCCAATGCAGTGGTCATGGATGCTATCTTTAGTGGTTTTCCAAATTAGATCATTGCTAAATTTATGTATTATAAGGATGCAAAGGAGGTTTTAGACAAGTTGGTTGGTATGTATCAAAGTGATGTGTTGCTTCAAAACCTTTCCAATTGACACAAGATGTGATACATTTGAAAGAGAATATTTTTTTGTTGACAAAGAAGAAGACTGCTTTTTTAGTGAATATGAACAAGAGTATGATGAAAATGAATGTGAGATTGATGTTGAAGGCGAACTCATTTGTGCCCTTGATGAGATTAAGAAACTTAGAATGGAGAATAAAATATTAAAGTTACAGCTTCAAGAATAAAAGGAGTCCAAAATCAAGACACTTTCAACCTTTCAAGAAGCAAAAAAACTGATCATAGATTTGAAAGTAAAAGTTGCAGAAGTTAAGAAAATAGAAGAAGTCAAGAATTAGTTTAAGGAAAAAGAGGTTGATTGTTAAAGATATGAGTTAGCAATAGTTTCTTTGAGAAATGAACTAGAAAAAGCATCTTCCAAGTTACACAAGACACTTCAATTTGAAAAGAGTACTGAGTGTTTATGTGAGATGTTGAGAAAGAAAAAACATCACAAGGATACTATTGGGTTAGGTTTTGAATAAGGGAATATTTCTAAGATCAAAGAAACACCATCGAAAAAAATAGTTCTAAAATATTATTCTACTGCTCCTAAGGTTGAATACAAGAACAAGAAAAAAGAAATTACTCTTGCAAAATCCAACAACAACAAGTTCAAAATATCTCTCCAATCAGAATGGCATCAAATATGTAGCTTTGAAAATTATTTTCATGGTTATTTTTATTCTTATTATGAATTTGATCATAGAGAAAGAGAGTGTTGGATGCATGCAAGGAAAGTGGTATGTAATAAGAACTCTTTTGAATGGTTAAATAGAAGAAGCAAGGTCAAATACTATATATGGCATAAGTTTGGACATATTGCACAATTTTGTACTAGAGTGATTTAATGAAACTAGTTTTAAATCATCATAAGAAGATAGACATTAAGAGGGTTTGGAGAAGAAAAAAAGAGAAAGAGAAAGAAGAATCAAAGCTTGTGCATACTACACAAGAAACATCCATAATTGCTTAAAGAACAACATGAGTTGAGGGGGAGTTGATTTTTGATGTATCATTCAAACCCCTTGGCAACAACAAGAAGTTGTGTCTCTACAGTGAACGGATTAGTGTTAGAACTCATTGATGTTCACCATAGATCTGAGAGGTATTCCTTGAGGTGTTCCTTCATTCAATTAGAGGTAATGAAGTTTGTCATTGGTTATGCAAGGGTACCTTTTTTTTTACAAGGTTTTTTTGTTCATAATGTAAAAGAGTTGCTTCATTTCATCATTGATATCAAATATTATTGATGTTTTTCCTTGATGCAACAAAAGCATTTTATGGTTTCTTGTTGTTGATATGTTACAAAGGAGAAAAGGGTAGATCAATCAAAGAGAGTAGGAATCACAAGTCTTTTATGGGTTGGATTTCTAGTTCTTGTGCTATATGTTCAACAAATTGGTTTCTTACAATGGTTACTTGGTTTTAGATCCTTGGTTTCAAATTTTGTAGTTGGTCTACAACTCCTTTTTCTATGATTCCATGCTTTGGGGAGTAATGTATACTTTACCATCTTCTTATGTGGTTTTCCTTTCATGCTCTGATCTACCTTGAGTTCTTTATTTTTCATATGCGAGTCTTGATGCATACTACCAAGTATATCTTGCTTGCTCTCAGTAGTATGTTGATTTTTTCTTTGCACGATATTTTCAAAGCAATAAGTTTGCACAATATAGTGTGATATTGTCTAGAGACAATGACTTGGTCACCAAGATAGTTTCTTACTAATTCTGAGACAGTGATGCCTTTGATTGATAACTCCAAGACAAATTTGAGACCATGACCTTGAGATTACTTCAAGATGGTGACTTCAAGCAAGTTTCTTGATCAGTTTTTTTTATAACTTTGTAATAGTGACTTCTTTATCAGGTTGAAAAGTTCCAGTCTTGTGCCATGTATTCAAGTTTGATAGTTCTCTTTTTGCTCCTATGGTGACAATCTTCAAGGGGAGCACTCCTAATGAACCTTGCACAAATTAGTCTTGTGTACTACTTTTGCAACTTGAAATACATCTTGCTCTATTTTTTGTGGCTTTGTTGACTAATATTCTAATGGTTTGCAAAGTGTAACAAGATATTCCCTTGACAATATGCTTTCATGTGACTTGGGACTACATGAGACAGTGAAACTTGAGACAATCATAGTGTCTTCAGTTTGAGCACATGTTCCCTACTGAGATTTCAATGTTTCTTGTAGTAGGACTTTGGTTGTGGCTTTAATGATGATCAACTGAAGTTATTAGTTGCATGGTAGTGTTAATGGATTTTACGGTTGTTGCATTCTCAGTGGATGATGTTGCAATGTTGGAGTAGTAAATATCATTCTAATGAATTAGTGGAGCTTCTTGCTCATAGTGTTCTTTTGTTTGATGATAGTGCAATGTCAATAGTGCATTTTTCTTATAACTCTTGATGAAAGTGTAACCCTGCTTGATAATAGTTTAGCAATCTTAAGAATAATACTCAGTGCAATCTTGATAGATGATAGTATACTTTGTTGACAGGTTGTTGTATAGTCCTATGGCAATGTCAGAGTAGAGTGCATGGTCTCATAAAGTAAATTTGTTGCAAATAGATGCAATTTATTGCACGACACACAAGGGGAGTTTATCCATTGTATTTTATCACTAAACTTAGAAACAATCCATTTTTGTTGAAGAAAGAGTAGTGATATTTTATGCAAATGGTGCAATCTATATAGTATCATTTATACATTTGATATGTTTGATGGAGTGGTGAAGTATCATAGCAAATGATGTTAAGAATAGTGAGTTCAATATATGCGACAGTTGTGTGACAGAATATCAACGCATCAGTATTGTCAATGTTTGTTTTTAACATAATGTTAGTTTGTCTATGGAATGATACAATTATCTCTTTACAATAGCACGATATTTTTAATCTAGCAATGATTAACTAGTTTACAAGAGGGCGGTTCTTTATAGTTGATAGTGAATTTTGGTTGTCTTGTTGGTGACTAGATGATAGTGGCATTTTGCTTTGTAACAGTTTTTGTTTGTAGTGTTTCATTCATTTGCTTGCAAGTGGTTTTTAATGGAAGTGTTTACAAATTCAAATACAAATGATCTTGATGTCTATTTTTCTTGCTCAATTTGTGACAGTGTGATGTTGTGTCATGACAGTGGTCTTTGACAGTGATCTTTTTAGTTGAAGTATGGGGCCAGAGATGTGATCACAAAGAAATCTAGTAGAAGTGTTGACATAGGGGTTGCAGTGATAATGGTATGTGGCTTGGATATTAGTATTCCTCTCAAGTGAATATAGTGTTTTCATATCTACTTTCTTAGTTGAGAGATTTGGTGACATGAAATAAATATCCTTTGTTGTGATAACAGTGATCTTGAAGTGTGCGTATTAATGTTCTTGGCTTGATAATTGCAATATGATGGTCATATCTCTTTGTAATTTTTTTCAAAGGGGGAGAAATTGACATGAGGTGGTGTTGGATTCGTGGAGGTTGATTCATTTTCATAGGGCAAGAAGTTGACATCAATGCCAAAGGGGGGTTTTTTTGTATTAAGGTTGTCATTGATGTCAAAGGCTGGTAGATAGATTGGTGAATGGGTTAGGAATTTTTTGGTGTTGATATAAATTTGCTTCATTTTTCATTTCATGGTTCATGCCCATTCCTTTCATCATTTCTTCATTGGTGTCATAGGGTTTGCACATTCAGTGGATTGGTAGTGGTAGAAGTGTAGCACCAAACTAAGGCTTCATCTTCATAATGGTAATGCTTGATAGTTTGCTTGATAGTCATTGCTTAATTGCATGGTTTCATCTTGTGATATTCAGAGGTTGATGCATGTCATCATTCAATCAGATTTTTTAAGCAGTGTTGACAAGTACTTCATCATTCAATCAAAGGTATACAATTGAAAATGTTTGTTCAAAGGCATGTTGTTTTGTATCAGAGGTCAGAGAGTAATTACATGTTTGCAAATCCATTGAGGTTTTGGAGTTGATTAAGGTTTCTTCATTGGTTGAGAATTTGTTTCAAAAACCTAATGTGCATTCTACATCAAAGTTTGTCCTCTTTGATGAATATAAAAATCACAATATCATCTCATTGTATTACTTCAGGATAAAGCAATTTGTTAATCACTCATACTCATATTCCTCTCATGGTGCTGACATGGATTGATGTTTCTCATTCATTGCATGGTCTCATGGTACAATTTTGATGCTTCATAGTGTTTATGCACATTACACATTCATTGTTTAGTTCATGGTGTTGGTTTGTTATTGATGCAAAAGTGAAGTTATTGGATATGGGAAAAGTTTGTCATTAAGCTTATCCTAAAACCCTAAGATCTAAGGTTTAAGTATTTTGAATACATTTAAAGAGAATTTCACTTTTTTATATATTTGCTCGGTGACCTAATACTACCAATTCAAGTTAACTTAAGTAATTTCTTAAGAGGGTTGCTCTCATGGCATAACTGGCCCCTTCTTTTTGTTTTACTAACTTGATAGGTTAATAATCTACTTTCGACCATTCATGGAAAGATCAATGGATATCATTTAATTGGGATATTTGCGGGAGGTGAATATCAAAGGTTATTTTTCAAAGTTAAAGAACGGTTACCTCTCAAGCACATACTTTGACAAGTGAATGAATGTCTTTTCCCATGTATTAAGTAATGTACAGTTTTGTAACTATGTTATAGATTGATGGATTGAGAGACTTTGTAAGTGTATTGAGGGGTTTTTGTAGTTGTTGTATGAGCACTATAAGAGAGCATGGAAGATATTGAAAACCATGTTACTTTGAAAAAATACTTAGAAAGGGATTTTGAAAACAATAGTATGATATTATGCATATACATATTAGTGTATTTGAATCATGAATGTTGAGAATTATACTATCTTGTTCTTGTAGAAATAATGTACAGAGAAGAAGGTTTGTTTGGAATTTTATAAAAGGGTGATTTGACTGATAGTACATAAAAGGGTTGCAAGGTGTCAAGTGACTGTTTGATTGGAAGTAAGAGCATCATGAAGATTTGTATGACAATGTTGTGAATGTATAGTGGAGACATGAACTTGTAAAGGTATTTTTGTGTCATTCAAAGAATGTTGCAGTCTGATTGTGTGCAAGGTCTCAGTATTTAAGGTAATATAGTTTTCATGAATAGATGATGGTGATTGCATAAAGAATTTATGAATTTGCAGAATTATGTTTATCAGATTGTTAAAGCATATTGTGATAAGGTTGGATAGGTTTTTAATAGAGTAGGGGTAAAGTTCTGATTGAAAAGATGATGATAGGGAAAGTACAATACGTTTGTATTTTTTCTACAATTGAATAGAATATTGTTTTATCAAAGCTTGATTACTGAGATGTGATTTTATCAGGATGATGTTATATTGCATTGATAAGTGCAAAAATATATGATGAAACTTTGATTGAGTAGTGATTTGAAGTGAAATAGGGTAACCCTCTGTATTCTTTTTTATTTTCCTTTTGAAGATTTTCAATGAGACATGGAGTTTTTCCAGTGAGGCATGGGAATTTTCTAGTGAGGCTTGAGTAATTACCAGTGAGACTTGATGGTTAGCTAGTGAGGCTTGTTGTGTTGCTAGCGAGGAATACAATTTGTGAACAAGTTTTAGCCAGTGTGGCTTAATAGAGAATTTTTTTTAGAGTGGTTTTTTTCACCCTTTTAGGGTTTTTCCACTCATAAGTCTTGTGTCTTGATTCTTCTTGATGGTGTGTTGGTTTGTGCATAATTGATTATCCCTAATTCAAATGTGGTGTTTTGATTTACACATCTTTGTGATTTTCATAACATATAATATCTAGAATCTTTGTGTAATCAAGTGTGTTAAGTTTTGAAATTGGTTTTATTTGACCACTAATTCACCCCCCCTCTTAGTGGTCTCATACTCCAACACATGCTACCCATTTTTCAAATATACTAAAATTTATATAATTTTTACATTTTTTTCTCTTAGGACTCTTTAGAGATTACCCCAAAAAGAGCACCCCAAAATGATCAAATGACTTTAGAAATGAAAAGATACCTTCCCTAGTATTTACCTACCTACCTCGACATGTCCATGCTACCCATTTGTCAAAAATACTAAAAAATTAACAATTTTGCATTTTTCACTCTTACGACACTTTCAAGACTACCCCAGGTTAGTGCACTCGAGAATCACAGGGGTACTTCAATAAAAAAAGGATGCCTTCCATATTTTTTACCTTCCCACCTTGATGTGTTGGTTTACTTGGTTTTTCTCCATGATGCATAAAACAAAAAAATGCTTCTTTCCATTTTTGCACTACTTTCCACTAACAATTTTTGCAAGAATGCATTTGACATTGGAACACAAAAATGATGCTGACTTGATTGAAACAAAGAGAGGTTGGTTTAAAGGGATTGTATATCCATCTTTAGGTCCATACAAAGCATTTTTATGCCCGCGCAAGCTCCCAGAACGACTTCATCATAGTTTGCAATTTTTTCCTTTTATGGCTCTTTAGAGATTACCCTAGAAAGATCACCCTAGAATAATTGAGTGAATTGGGAAATTAAAATATAAATTCCCTAGTATTTACCTACCTACCTAGACATTTCCACACTACCCATTTGTCAAAAATACTAAAAATTTTACATTTTTTTGCATTTTTTTCTCTTAAGGCTCTTTAGAGACTACCCTAAAAAGAGCACCCTAAAATGATTAGGTGACTTGGGAAATGAAAAGACACCTTACCTACAATTTACCTACCTACCTCAACATGTATATGCTTCCCATTTGATAAAAATACTAAAAAATCAATTTTGCATTTTTTGCTCTTACATCTCTTTCAAGACTACCCTGGATTAGTGCACTCCGGAATCACGAGGCACTTGGAAAAAAAAAGGAGACCTTCCATATCACTTAACTTACCACCTTGATGTTTTGGTATACTTGGTTTCATTCTATGATGCACAAAACAAAAATAATGCTTCTTTCCATTTTTGCACTACTTTCCATTGCTAATTTTTGCAAGAATGCATTTGACACTAGAACAGACAAATGATGTTGAGTTGACCAAAATCAAGAGATTTTGGTTTGAAGGGATTATATATATCCACCTATAGGTCTAGAAAAAGCATTATTATGTTCCATGAGCTCCCAAAATGACTTCGTTACAGTTTGACATTTTTTTTATTTTAGAGCTTTTCGAAGACTGCCTTGAAAAGAGCACCCCACAATTATCGAGTGAACTAGGTAATGAAAAGAGAAATTCCCTAGTATTTACCTTCCAACCTTGACATTTCCACACTTCCCATTTGTCAAAAATACTATTTTTTTACAATTTTTACATTTTTTCTCTTAGGGCTCTTTAGAGACTACCTCGGAAAGAGCACCCCAAAACGATCGAGTTTATTGGAAAACAAAAAGAGACCTTCCCTAGTATTTGCCTACCTACCTCAATGTGTCCACACTTCCCATTTTTCAAAAACACTAAAAATTTAACAATTTTGTATTTTTTCTCCTACAACACTTTCAAGACTACCTTGAATTAATGCACTCCAAAATCACAAGGGGACTTGGTTAGCAAAAGGAGGCTTTCCATAGAATTTACCTACCCACCTTGATGTGTTGGTATACCTGATTTTTCTCCATGATACAAAAAATAAAAAAATATATTCTTTCCATTTTGCACTGCTTTCATTAAGAGTTTTTGCAAGAATGCATTTGACACTGGAACACACAAATGGTGTTGAGTTGACCGAACCAAGAGAGGTTGGTTTGAAGGGATTTTATATCCAATTGTAGGTATAGACAAAGCATCCTACATGCCACAAGCTCCTAGAATGACTTCATCATAGTTTGACAATTTTTGGCTTTTAAGGCTCTTTAGAGACTACCCCGAAAAGAGCACCCCAGAATAACCAGGTGACTTGGGAAATGAAAAGAGAACTTCCCTAGCATTTACCTACCTACATTCACATTTCCACGCTACCCATTTATCAAAAATTCTAAAAATTTAATATTTTTTGCATTTTTTGTTCTTAATGCTCTTTAGAAACTACCTCGAAAAGAGCACCCCAAAACAATCAGGTGACTTAGGCAATGAAAAGAGACTATCCCCAAAATTTACCTACCAACCTCAATGTGTCCACACTACCCATTTTACAAAATTACTAAAAATTTAACAATTTTGCATTTTTTGCTCTTACATCTCTTTCAAGACTACCTCATATTAGTGCACTCTGGAATCACAGGGGGGACTTGGGAAAAAAAGAAGGCCTTTCATGGAATTTACATTCCCACCTTCATGTGTTGGTATACTTGGTTTTTCTCCATGATGCACAAAACAAAAAAAAACTTCTTTCCTTTTGCAGTGCTTTCCACTAACAATTTTTGCAAGAATGCATTTGACACTAGAACACACAAATGGTGTTGAGTTGACAAAAAATGAGAGTGTTTGGTTTAAAGGGATTCAATATCCACTTTTAGGTCTAGATAAAAAATTCTTACATGCCACAAGCTCTCATAATGATTTCATCAGAGTTTGACAATTTTTTTATTTTTAGGGCTCTTTAGAGACTACCCCAAAAAGAGCACCCTAGAATGATCACGTTAATTGTGCAATGAAAAGAGACCTTCCCTAATATTTACCTACCTCCCTCAACATTCCACGCTGCCCATTTGTCAAAATTACTAAAAAAATTACATTTTTTGAAATTTCCAATATTCATATTTAATTTCAACCATTGTTGATTAAAAAGTAGGTTCAAGTTTGGGTATGTGCAAGATCATCATGGAAAAAATAGGCCCTTAGGTGGTGAAAATTTTAGAAAAATTAGAGTTAGGCAACTTGACATAAAAATTTGAATAAGTTATCTATATTATTTCAAAAATATGTAAGAATAGAATTTGTAGCAAATTGAATGTAGTTTCTAAACAACTAGGTTTATTTAAAAAAAAAACTATTTGGTGAAAATTTGAAATTTCAATGCATTAGCACTTAAATTTTAGGGAAAAAATAAGAAGTAGGTGTAAATGCAAAACCCTAACTACAATAAAATGATAATATTTTTTATAAGATTTTAGATATAAGTAGAGGACTCATGTCCCGATGTGATGCATATTTTTTGTAATTTTTTCCAAGTAAATAATTAATTATGATTTTTTATTACAAATTTTAAAAAATATAAAAACTCATATGTCTGACCACCCTAACTTGGTCAAAACTTAATGAAATTCATTTTTTTCTTTTAATCCTATAGTATGCGAAGCATAGAATGTGATGCATGTTTTGGATTCAAAAAATGTGATATCGTTTGAAAGTTGTAGATTATTTTCAATCAGCCTATCAATGAGGACTTTAGTCATAATTCAAATAGAAAATGAATAATAATAATTTATTAAATTCAAAGTAAAGCATAATTTATATTGGTGGAAAGCTGAGAATATCCTTTAAAAACCCTTTTCGTTTCATCAATTTTGGGTAAGAAAAAAGTCAGCAGCCACATACCCTACACATACCCATCATATCGCCACTTTTTGGCCCATCATGATCCTGCACATACCCGTTTATGTTTCTTAACAATTCTTAACAAATTTAGGTCTTTTTGGTGGAAAATACTATTGTTTCAAGAAGTGATTCAAAAAAAAATTATAACATTTTGCTTCAACACTGAGGACACATTCAATGTAATTCATAAGGAAGTATCTTCTTCATATACTTGTATCTCTTGATTTATAATCTTGCATTTGATTTCAAAGAATGATTAGTTGACTTTGTTGTTCATTTTTTTTATAATCCTTAATTTTCTAATATTTATATGCAGACATTGCTCAACACAAGCTTTGAGTAGTATGTGAGGTTTGATGGCAATGCATCCAACATTGGAGTTCAAGTTGCTTTCATTATTCAATTACTTTTTCTTTGTGTTTTTTTTTGTTTTTTAACATTTTTTGTAATATTACAATGCATGTGTCTTTGAGAGTAGCAATGATTTGATATGTACATTATGGAGTGAGGATATTAGGTGCACATATTAGTTGTGTATCTAGGATAGCTTGATAGCAAGATGCATTGATATATTTGTACATGAGGGCATCGATAAAATTGTATGGGAATTATTAGTTGTATTGATGATTATGATGGTTATAAGATGATATAAGATGTATTTTACATGAGGACATGAAAACTATGATATACGAGCATTATTGGTTATATTGATGGTAGAATGTATGCAAAATGTGATGATTATGAATGCCATGTGTATGCTGAAAAATGTCACATGTATGTGTAATCACCATCAAGTGTGTCAAATGTATATAAATAATGATGACTATGATGAAAATATGCATAGACTAACAAATATTATGCATATTCACCTACTTATGTATGTTCATGAATGTCACATGTATATATTTTCACATCAAAATCACTCACACATTCTTATATTTGTTCATGTTGGCACCTACTTAATAGTCAAGCAATGGTGAAGGTTTTGGACTTGTCTATGAATGAACTCTTGAATGTAATGTATTTGAACCTTAATGTGTGTGGTTTGCTTATGATAAAATAGTTTTGAATAGATTAATGTAGCACTCTCATTGTTATAAAATAAAGTATATGGCCTACATAATTGGAAGAAAGTGAATGACACTTTGCATCTTATTTGACCAACACATACCTAACTAGAAGCTAGTGAGAAACTATATAATGTAAGAGGGGATACTCTCTAAATCCCACTATCAAATACTCTCTCAAAAATAATTCAACAAATAACAAACATTTTAATGCAAAACAACTATGAAGCAATTTCCATTAATTCAAACTTGCACAAATGACTTACAAACATCCATATTTCTAATTATGTAGGATATTACAGTCAATAAAACTGATATAAAGTAGTACAAACAAATTATAATCAAATTTTAAACATGAAACCACTAAGGAAACATAGTTACAATTTATCTTCCTTCATTGCAAACTTCAAACAACAAAAATATACACTTGCAACCTTCAATCAGTGGATGAATCCACCTTCAACCATGCACTTAATCTTCCATTTTTTGTCTCAACATTTTCTCAGACCTAAAAAATCATGGATTCTACCTTATTGCTTAAAATATCCACGCCTAGGAAGCACTAGCTTCAATCTGGCAGCAACAAACACCTAAAAATGACCAAAATAAAGCATATAAATTAACTCCTCCACACCTTTCCTATAACTCCCAATTTTCTATGCCTAGAAATGGACAATATGCTTTCAAAAATGAATTTAAAATCATTAAATGTTGAAAAGGCATCTTTTTGTAGCCTCCATCCATGATTAAACAAGAAAAGGTAGCCACTTCCTCACAAATAGGAGATTTCAAGCCAATAATTGCAAATCCACACATGGCACCTAGATTTGAAAATATAAAATTTGAGGATCGTTACATGTAGCTACAAATGTGGAATCCTCAAAATCCCATGCCAAGATATTAATTCTACATTAAAACACCAAGCATATCACTTAAATTGACTTCAAAAATAAAAAATGATACAACAATTGAAATTTGACCAAATATTAAACAAATATTTTGGCATTAATGTCACATTTATTTCTCACACTCAAATTATTAAAATAAAATTTAAATCAGTCCTTTTTTGGTTGATGTTGATTGCACTTTCACCTAGGATGCTCCTACATTAGACACCCCAGGTAGAAAGAAATGTTTCATGAGTTGCACTCAGAAAAATTTGTAGACCCTGTGTCTATCTTGGATCCATCTCATTTCTTGTCCATTAGAATCTTTCTATGCACCACTTTTTGTAAACTTACAACATTAGGTCATGTTTCATCCTTCCTCTACTACCTGTCATGTAATTCAAAGCATCAAATTTGTTTTCCAATCAATATACTTCATAAAAATCAAAACTAGCAATTAAACTTATACCTCCTCCATCAAAACAAATGTGTTTACTTACCTCAATTGTTGTTCTACCTTTTCCATCTCTTTCCAACTTGTCCCCTTCATGAAATTCCACTTTTTCAATGCCATTTGAAAGACATGACACTACTGCAACCCAATTTCCTTCACTCAAAATAGTGTTAGTACTACCATCAAAAGACTCAATTTCAACATTACCTGACAAGGAATCATAATTACTAATAAAAAAAAATTCACCTAAGCCACTAATATCGAACAAGGATTCTGCATAAAACTCTTCATTAACCTTCACACTCCACTCTTCCAATTCAACTTTATCAAAATTAATTTATGCTGCAAAAAACTAATCTATTCCTTTACTATCTTTCTCATCAAAGTAAATAATAAAATCATATTTTACCTTTCCCTCTTCTACTACCTTCATTCCACTTGAGATCTTTGCTTCAATCTAAGTCAACAAATCACCTTTCTCATCTTCATCATTAAGTGTTAACTGTTAGAGCAAAGCACCCAAGAAAATCAACTGCTAAATAACCTTCACGAGATAGAGAGGAGCACCATGCTACTTCGCCAGAGAGAAAAAATGAAATATGAGATCTGATTAATTTACATAATGTTACAACCTTTTAAAGGAATAACGAATATGGCAAGTGTAAAACTACCCGATATAGGATTTAAGAAACCACCCGAATTAATAAAATTATTATGCCTAAGTTAACTTAATCCTAAGGTAAAAACTATTTACCCTAACACCCCCCCTTAAGTGCAACTTAGGGAGAATTATTATGCAAAAAATGAAGATACAATTTTGGTCTCGACTACACAACCATGTTAGGTACCCATTTACAATGCAATGAAGAAATCTCTTGCAACCAGAGAAAAGGAGAAAAACCCTATGGGAAAAAACCCCTCTCCAAAAGAGAGAAAAGAAAAAAAAATGATGTATGGATGGAGGAATCAATCATTCCCCCAAGGACTACATACATCATATATATACAATCAACATCCCCCCCATAAGAGGGAAAGAGAGAGACTATAAAGCCCCCCCACAATGTGTAATCACCTACAAAAATGGTAAGTTCCTGAAGACAAAACATAATCCAGTGTCGACAAACAACTTGTCTCACTTTTAGAAGAAACAAAACCAAATACAAATGAAGGTATGCTTCCCATTCCATATAGGAGTTGAAGGAAAGAAGCATGAATATGTATGTTGGTGTCTCTAAAATCTGCTCATGTGTCGCCAAGACCTTGAAAAATGATGCCACAAACCAACTACGAACATGCCCAATCACAACAAAAGGTGAGAAACAACGTACCACTAGAAACTGATCCTAAACACTCTCTAGAGACTAAAATGTGGTGACAATAGTTGTACCACAACTATCATCAAATAGGAGGGATATAACCTCAAATGTGTCCTCCAAATCTGAAATGTGAGATTCCATGAACAATGAACAAATGTCTGACAAATAAGAATCCCAATCAGGAAGACAATAAGATATTGGTTGTGATGAATCACTAGATGTGCTCAATGAATCATCAACACAAAATGAATGATCCTACTAAACAGGAATGATAGGAGCCTCAATCAATGACTCTGCATAATGAATCACTGAAAGTGAAGGTACATTGACTATCTCTGATGGAGAAGAAGTAGAATCTTAAGAACCCTCATCATCCTCATCTGAAGATTCAAAGTATTCCAAAAACTCAAACTCCTACATAGTAGCATGATCATGGGTATCCTGTCTGAAAAATGAAGAGGCACAAGACAATCTAAAAGTGGATCATTTAGGAATGGTTGAGTATCAGGATCTCCGTGGATTTCCTAGATTTTAATCCAAAGAGTATATGGACACTCAAATGATCAATAGAATCCAAAGTGGCATCATCAATATGCATTGAAATAACTCCTAAGACATGATCCCTTTTGCAATTCCATGTAAATTTCTTACTATCAGTACTAGGAAGGGGAACAAGATTATGCAAATGTGGCAACAAATGAAGCCATCTGAGATGTTTTATGATACCATATCTCCATTGTTTATAGTTTCCCCTTTCCAACATAATCACAATAGGATGCAATGAAAACCCCATAATCAATTATGACAAATCTCCAAAAATACAAAGACAGTAACCTCCAAAAACAATTAGAAACTCCCAAATATTGCAAATGAAGGCTTCCCAAAAAATGTCAAGAAGCAAAAAAAGGTAGAGAATCAAGCAACTCCAAAGAGCACAACAACACCAATATTGAACTTTAATGGATTAAAAGTACCACCAAATAGAAAAATATGAGAGAAATTCCTCAACCATTGCAAAGGTGATGAAAATACATTTTCATTGATATGTGGTTTGTGAAAACCAACCTCCGTTTGCAAAAGATATGCAAAAGTGAAAAAAGGCCTACATAGGCACTTTCGGAACAAGCACCTGGTCCCACCATGTGACCATGTTCATCCTCGGTAGCAAAAAAAATGTGCCTAGGCCACCAACAATCTCCACCGATCTAATCCAAAAAAGCATGGAAACCAAACATAGATCCACAAGCTTCCTACAATCACTTCACAAGCAAAATATGAGTGCCAGAATATAAAAAGGACAAGAACGCCTACTATGAGGTGAATGTGGGATTAAAGATCCCAAATAACACTTCAAAAAAGTTGTGCATAGGCCCACCTCCAAACCCTAACCAAATTTTTCTTGCAGAACTTTAGAAAATGGGTATGTGCAAGATCATGATGGGCCAAAAAGTGGCAATATGATGGGTATTTGTAGGGTATGCGGCTGATGACTTTTTTTTTTACCCAAAATTGATGAAATGAAAAGGGTTTTTAAAGGAGATTCTTAGCTTTCCACCAATATAAATTATACTTTACTTTGAATTTAATAAATAATTATTATTCATTTTCTATTTGAATTACGACTAAAGTCTTGATTGAAAAACATCTATAGCTTTCAAACGGTATCACATTTTTTAAATCCAAAACATGCATCACATTCTATGCTTTGCATACTATAGGATTAAAAAGAAAAATTGAATTTCATGAAGTTTTGACCAAGTTAAGGTGGTCAGACATATGAGTTTTTATATTTTTTAAAAGTTGTAATAAAAAAAATCATAATTAATTATTTACTTGGAAAATAATTACAAAAAAATATGCATCACATCTAGACATGAGTCCTCTACTTATGTATAAAATATTATAAAAAAATATTATCATTTTATTGTGGTTAGGGTGGTCAGACAAACACGTACTTATTTTTTCCTTGAAATTTAAGTACTACTGCATTGAAATTTCAAATTTTCACCAAATATATATATATTTTTTAAAACAAACCTAGTAGTTTAGAAACTACATTCAATTTTCTATAGATTCTATTCTTACATATTTTTGAAATAATATAGATAACTTATTCAAATTTTTATGTCAAGTTGCGTAACTTTGATTTTTCTGAATTTTGTGCCACTTAAGGGCCTATTTTTTCCATGATGATTCTACACATACCCAAATGTAAAGTTTGAAAAGTTCATGGCAGGTGCAAACTGAGTAAAAACGTTCCTCTCCAGAGATTCACAGACACTCAACAGGATTCCAATGCTTAGGCCACGAATCGATGCATAGCCAGTGTGATCAACAACTAAAGTCGCTTGGTCTTCATCAAAATCAACCCCAAATTCAGCAACAATATGGTGAATAAGATCTTGTATCCGCTGTGAGTATCAGATCATGACTCGAAACCACAAAATCCAAAATGACAAGCAAATCAAGGGCTTCTTTCAATTGAACACTTGTCCAAGTCTACACCTATGCAAGCTCTAAACAACAAAGTTAGAAGCAAATGGGGTCGCTCAGTCTTCCAATGGGAATTTGTGCCCTCAAACAAGAGATCAAAAGAAAAAAATGTGCCTCTAAAAATGCCACAGAGAAATCGCCCCCCTCCAAAATGCTTCCAAGTGGGCCTCCTTCAATTGCAAATTCACCAACAATGGAAAAAATTGAAACTAATCAAAATAAGGAAATTTAGAAATTTAGAAAATTTCATATGCCAAAAAAAAATGATCTCACAGATCTCCAATGAAAACTCTGAGGAAGGAGCTCCAGTTGGGTTGCTCTAATACCATGTTAGAGCAAAGCACCCAAGAAAATGAACTGCGAAATAACCTTCACAAGATAGAGAGGAGCACCATGCTACTTTGCCAAAGAGAAAAAATGAAATATGAGATTTGATTAATTTACACAATGTTATAGCCTTTTAAAGGCATAAAGTATATGGCGGGTGTAAAACTACCCGATACGGGAAAGAAACCAACCGAATTAATAAAATTATTATTCCTAAGTTAACTTAAGCCTAAGGTAAAATATATTTACCCTAACATTAACAAAGCCAACATATCCACGCTTCACACCATCTAAAAGTTTGGTTTCATCAACCAAACAAGGCCTTGCATTGTTGCAAACCTTACCCATTTCTTCTTTCAATGGCTTCAATTTTTTTTTCACTCCATCCTTCCTCGATGTGTATTTGTTCGCATAACCATTATGCACCACCTTCTTGTCAAATTTCCAAGGATTCCTAACAAAACATGGTGATCATTCATAGGAATAATATCACATAAAATTTCATCTTTATAACATCATTTATTAATATTTACCAAACTTTGTTCGTTAATCAAAATTTTCCTATCATCTTTTAGCCATGTTATCCTATACGGATGTGGATGCCTTCTTCTCTCTAGCTGCAATTTTCTCACCATGTCTTCTGAAATGAGATTGTCTGTGCTACCTCCATCTATGATGACTGTACATTGGTAAATGTGTTTCATCTTAGAAGGAACATCCAAGATCAATAAGATTCTTCAATAACTTTCAATTTCTCATAAAGCCTCAAAACAACTTACTACTATGTCATAAAGTGAAATCAAACACAGTTCATTTCCACATTAACCCTTTGAGGAAATTTTATGCAACTTTAAAACTAGTCTCAACAACAAGCATTAACCAGATTCATTTAGTGGAAACATTAAACATGAAAGAAAAAATAGAAGAAATGAACACAAATTTATGTGGGGAAAACCCTTTTGGTTGAAAAACCCCACACTCCAAAAGCGTAGACCCATTGTATTATTCGACAACCAGAAAATACAGTTACAATACAAGCACTAAGCCTTTCATGGATATTTTTCATCCTATTTTATCTGGAGGAACAATTTGAAAAAATAACCCCCTTGAATGTAAATCTCTTCTTTTCTTTGATCAACCTCTTCAATCAATCCAAATCATTCTATCGATCCCCTCTATTACATCATGTTCCTATTACAATGCATTCAATGCACTATGGCATTCGTATACACCTCTACAAGTGTTTCTTAGATCTCTATTACAATTTTCCCTGATCTTCTTAGATCCAACACTTCCAATTCACCCCTTAATCATTTTAGGAACCTATCATTCCAATGTCCAACCAAAAACCAAACTGAATAGTCATCACACATAGTGAAATTGTCAAAGCTTCTTATTGGAACTTTGAAGAGACTAAAGACAACCTCTCACCAAAATTTAGCAGTCACCTCAACATACTTTTCATTCCATCATACCTGCTATTAGGACATCGAAGAGACCATCTCCAATATCCTAGAGAAGTCCTCATGTCCCATCAATGAAGAGATCTTCGAACATGTGCTCACTACTATCAGCCTTGACCATGGTTCCACTGCCTACATTTCACTATTATACAACTGTCTCACATCTTTCATGTCATCTAGTTCTACCTTATCGGCACTTTGAAGAGACTTCCATCCATGTCCTAGAAAAGACCATCACTCCCACCGACGATGAAACTCAAATAGTCTATTGGAGCATCTAGGAGACTCTGTGAAAACTCCCTTTGACACCACCCTATCACACTGACACAATTTAGTGATTTTCCAATACAAACTATGAACACATTTAGCCAAATGCCAAATGTCCATCGAAACTTTTATGGGACTAGTATCTCTATCCCAACAATATTCAACTATCGCAGCGACAATGTAAAGGCCTGAACGCCAATATGTTTGAGTCATTATTTCTCAACAATGACATTACATACCTTTTTATGGAACTTTCATCTTGTTCTAACAAAGAAAAATCTTTAAATAGATTTATCGTCTTCATTCAATTGGGTTCTCCTGGCCATTAAAGTTTCACCATCTTTTGCTTCTTCAGAATGTGATGATCTTGCATCTTCTTTATTCACATTTTCTACTCTATTCTAATTTTCCGATCTTCTTCTCAGTCTTTCCTCTTCATGAGAAAAATCATATGCTCTATGACCGTCTTCTCCACACTTAAAACAGGCTCCTTTGAAGGTTTCTATTCCAGAACCTCTACTTGGTCTTCCTCTACCTCTTGAATTTTGATCTCTAAGACCATATGAATCTTCATATCTCTAATTGTTGCTGACACCTTGGTCTTCTTTTTTTCTCATTTTTTTTATTATTTACTTCTCCATATGTTCTTCCTTCAACCTCTTCATCATGAGCTCTTCCTCTTTGCTTACTTTCATACATTTTGTTCATTCTTTCCTCAATTTTTAAGGAAATTTGATATGCATCTTTCATTGTGTAAACTCTCACCAAAGTCATCTCCTCTTGTGTGCTTGGTCTCAAAACATTAATATATCTTTCAGCCTTCTCCTTAGTTGCTTTAGCATGTCCTATTCTAATCAGGATCCTATGAAACTTCTCTTTATTTTCTTTCACTATTTTGGTCCCTTATGTTAATCCTTGCCTTTTTTTGAGTAAATAAAGCTCATAATCCACTATAATGATTTTTCTTTTCATTTTCTCCACCATACTATCCAACTTAGTAATTTTCTCCTTTCCTCTCCTTCCTCTTTCCATTTCAATATCTCTCCACCAAATTGAAGCATGTCCTTTCAATTTGATTTTTGCAAACCTCACTTTATTAGGATCCTCAACTTCTTCAAACTCAAAGAACTCTTCCATGTTGTTGATCCAATCAACTAACTCTTCTGGATTCAAATTTCCACTAAATGTAGGAAGATCAAATTTTGGTATTTTTCATATCCTTGATAGGGCAATCAACAATGGGTCATTGGCAACTATTGTTGTTGCATCTCTTTATTCACTTGTTTGGCTTGCATCCTCTGAGGTTTCTTCTTCTTCATCACTTATTGGTTCTCTTCTTTGTGCAAACCCTCTTCTAATTTCTTCTTGCATGTCTTTGAACTTTCATCTCAAGGCCCTAAAAACATTATCATGGAAAAAATTATCACCTCTTCCTCTACCTCTACCCCTGCCATGTGGGGCTCCTCTTGCATACATTTTCTAGAACACAGATCCTGGTGTAAATTGTCTCACTTCAAGTATTTTTACACACTCAAAATCTTCTTGCTTTGATACCACTAATATAAGAGGGGATACTCTCTAAATCCCATTATCAAATCCTCTCTCAAAAACTATTCAACAAATAACAGAGATTTTAATGTAAAACAACTATGAAGCAATTTCCATTAATTCAAACTTGCACAAATGACTTACAAACATCCACATATTTGATTATTCCAAATGTTATAGTCAATAGGACTGATATATAGTAGTAAAACCAAAATATAATCAGATTTTAAACATAAAACTACTAAGCAAACATAGTTGCAATTTCTCCCCCTTCACTACAAACTTCAAACAACAAGAATATGTACTTGCAACCTTCAATCTATGGATGAATCCACCTTCAACCATGGAATTAATCTTTCATTTTCTATCTAAACACTCTCCCAGAGCTGCAAAATCATGGATTCTACCTTCTTACTTCAAAAATTCATGCTTGGGAAGCACCAAATTCAATTTGGCAGCAAAAAACCCCCAAAAATGACTAAAATAAAGCATATAAATTAACTCCTTCACACCTTTCCTATAACTCCCAATTTTCTATGCCTAGAAATTTACAATATGCTTTCAAAAATGAATTTAAAATCATTAAATGTTGAAAAGGCATCTTTTTGTAACCTCCATCCATGATTGGAAAAGAAAAAGTAGCCACTTCCTCACAAATAGGAGTTGTCAAGCCAAGAATTACAAATCCACACATGGGTACCCAAATTTGAAAATCCAAAAGTTGAGGAACATTACATGTAGCTAAAAATGTGGAATCCTCAAAATCCCATGCCAAGGTATGCTTTTTGCATTAAAACATCGAGCATATCACTTAAATTGACTTCAAAAATAATAAAAAGTTACAATAATTGAAATTTGACCAAATATTAAACAAATATTTTGTCCTTAATGTCACATTTATTTCTCACACACAAATTATTAAAATCAAAATTTAAATCACTCTTTTTTTTGGTTGACGTTGATTGCACTTTCACCTAGGATGCTCCTGCATGACTATAACTAGAAGTAGACTTACAACCAAGTAAATCAATTGGCCTATAAATTTTAATGTACCCAATCAAATCAATATCAAACCCTATTGCATAGATAATCCCAAAACTATGAGTTCCTTGAGTATAGTGGAGGAACTAGTAGTTTTCATTCTATTTTAGTTCACGAGGTTCCTACATAACTAAATATCATGCCAATGACATATGAAATGCAACACCTAGAGTGAATCAAATAATTGAATTTGTCAATAATATATGAATATATAGTAGCATCAACTAACATGGTGAATCTAACATCTCACCTAAATTTTGACTTTGGATAGGAAGGGGGTTAAAGTAGGTTTGCAATTGGCCATATACAATTGTGAGAGAAAATCAAGTGTATTTTTCGACTATTCAAGGTAGATCTTGGATGTAAAGTGAAAGAGCTTAATCCCACAAAAAAAAGCTTAACAAAATCAAGTTAGTCATCAAAATTTATCATGTACAGAACAATTTTCACTATCACAATTAAGGATGAAGAACTCATTGCGATCAATAAGTCATCAACATACAAAACTAGGAATATGAAAGACTCATCCTATTACAAAGTGTAAATTTTTAGATTATAATGGCATCAAGTGAATTCAACTAAGAAATAAATATTTTATCTTGGCATGCCAAGTCATGTAATAGTTGCAAGGACATTCTTGTGACCACAATATTGATCCTTTTAATTGTAAAAGAAAAACAAAACATTTAGCTAACTACCCAATCTCACACTTTGGTACCAAACCAACATTTTAACAAATGTTCACAATTTATTGTTACATTTTTTGTATAAAAGGATGTATTTGTAGTCATTTTTATAATATTACAACATTGAAAATTCTTGTAATTTATCCTTTCACATCTACACCTAGGAACATAAGCATCCATGTTATGATTGATAACATTAAAAAAATGGTCATAAAATTTGGTGAAGTTTCCCAAGGCAACCAAATTTAATAAGTTAACAAGATGGATTACCGATTTTAATTCATAAGTTATATTAAAGTGCAATTTCATTAATCTATAACATGTTATTGATCATAACTTAACCATTCTAAACTGATTTTACATTCCAATTTGAAGTTTCAAAGTAAAAAGACATGTACATAAGCAAAAAATTAGATTGAATATCAGTTTTTATATATCAAATTGTAGAATAATTGTGTATGTGCATATACAAATTTGGAATATATGCCAATTCAATTTTTTTTATAAAATGTGGCATATGTCATCTCAAGATCAATAGACAATATACATACCAAATAGTTATGTATCAATCCCTAAATGTATCAATCTCTAGAAATCCTAATCTTGTGTTGTATCATCAAAATCGAGCCTCCTAAAAGTACTTGGTGGCTCTGAAGTTTCTTGCACAATGACAATTCAACCCACAAATCAGATTAATTATGTCAATAGTTGACAAGTTAGACTACTAAACAGAAACTTATATATTATAATTTAAAATTTTCAAATTAACATCAAAATCACTTTATTGAACTATAATATATCTAAAATAGACTTCTTGATTACCTCAAGTTTTTCTCTTTTTTCTACAATATTTTCTACATATGATTGTCCCATAGGATGATTAGGAGTCCTAATATATCAAAATGGTTGAGGATTTGTCACATTACTGAATCGAGCAGAGGACTATAGAAAGTAAAAATAAAATTGATACAAATTAATATATAATTGTTGACAAATAATCATAAACTAAACATGTATTTGCTCCTATCTAAACGTATATATCTACAATATAAAATAAACACATACCTCATGTGATGCTTGTTCTCTTGTTCTAGAAGGGCTCATGATGGATGAACCAACTAAGATATTTTACTATATAAAAAAGGAAAAGAATGTAAGAGTATAAATGGACATGTACATATAATCATAATGTCAAGAATAAAAAAAAAAATCATATACTTGTTGTGATTCTTCTTCCAATGTGTCAAAGTAGTCATCATGGATGTAAAAGTACCAGGTTGCTGCATAAAAAGGAAAGAATACATAAGACTATCAATCTATGTACATGTATTTAATCATAATAGATTTAGAAAATTATCATCTAAATCACAATTTAAATGATATGCATATACAATAAAAAATTTGTAAAAATGTATGTGCAAAAAGGTATACCATAGAGTTACTCTTTAGGCCAAATGAAATGGTTGTAACTGTAGCCTCTTGGACCTACAAAATTTGATCCTTCATCATCAACTATTAAATCTAGCATATAAATATATATTAGTACTAATATCTCTTATAAAATACTAACTTAAGATAAAATGCACTATGAAATTACTTTAAGTCTTACTGTTACATCCACCTCATCTTTGGCACCCGATGACTCTCCTAGATGTGCTTTGGTCTATGCTCTCTCATCTCCTACATCAGACATATGATGGACCTCATAGTCGAATGTGTCCATTGGCACCTTAGGAGGATGCCTAAGAGGACCCAAACATGCCTGGTTGCACATAATGCAGTGATGTTGCACACAAACATGTGGAGAAGAGGAAGGTATACCAATAGCAAGTGATGCAATAAGTGTATCACTATCATGTGGTTGTGTGAACTATGAGATTTGTGTGATTAAATGGCTAGTCAAAGCATGTACAACCAATATATTTTGATGTGTTGAACTTGTGCAACAATCTCTAGGTAAGGTATTGGAGGTGGGGGAGCAATAGGCAAAGGAGGAATAATTGGGGTTGATTGATTTTCCTTAGGAATATCCTAAGGCATTCCTCTACCCACACCTTGGAAATTTTGCATACCAAGATTTAAAGTAGTTGACATGCTTACCCATGATAAATTCAGCATATAGTTTTCAAAGAAAATATTTTGGGACATAAAGATTGTTGTTGGATGGTTTATCAAAAACCATCACCCAACAATACCAAAAACTATCTAGGATGCCTTGATTTGTGGACCACTTAAACAAATATTTAGGCTTGCACACATCAATGGGTTGTTTAGTTTTAGGATTGATATACAGTTGTGCTAATTAGGCTTTGGAAATTTCAAGTTCCCTCACTGGATCATACAATAAGCCATTGACATATTGTTGCCTCTTGGCCTCTCACCACTCTAAAAAGGTAATATAATTGGTTAAGAAGAGTTTCAACATTTGAAAATATTGATTCTAAAGTGGTTTTTGTTGCAAAAAAGTGACTATTCCTATCATATAATTGGAAAATGTTTCTCAATTTAGTTAAATTGCCATGGATTAAGTCATGGAAAAAAGGTAGATTTTGTAAGGGGGGATTTGGTGGTGGAGGATTTGGCTAGGTAGGGTTTCCTTTTGGACCAAGATTTGGATTTTCATCCATTGGAAAACCTAGTTGATGTTCAAAATTTTAAAAATTAACAATTTTTTGATTACAAACTAAAATGCATATTAAAAAACTTATTTTACACTAAAATAACTTTTTTTGAAGAAAAACCATTAAAAATCAAATACATTTGATTGCAAATAGTTTGGAGTGCAAATTTTTAACTCGAACATTAGTCTTAATGGATATTTGTTTGCCCTTCTTCGCCCCTATTGCACAATAGTGAAATGCAAATTGTAAAATAAACTTTCGGCCTATTTTAATTAATAACAAAATAAACGGATATCCATTTAGTTTCAGGTCCATGATTTTATATAAACTATAAGTTCTATAAACTAATATATATATAATATATTATAATATAATATATATATTATATTATAGTAATATATAATATATTATAATATAATATATATATTATATTATAGTAATATATAATATATTATAATATAATATATAGATTATATTATAGTAATATATAATATATTATAATATAATATATAGATTATATTATAGTAATATATAATATATTATATATTATATATTAATTATATAATATAATATAATATAATATAATATATATCATATTATATATTGTATAATATATATTATATAAATATCTCCTTTAATGTCTCTTTCTTTTAGACTAAATAATTTCCCTTAGTTAGAGGTAATATTAAAGTTAACCCTAGACTAGTTTGTCACCATTCCACTCTCAAATGTTCATTGTGCAAAATGCTTATGATGGAATCGTTAACTTGATGTCATCATAGGCATCAAGGGCATGTTTTCTTGATATGTCTTGGTTGAGTTGTTTAGTTTAATAAATAATTGGGGTTTAGGTTGTGGAAAAATTTAAGGCATGACATGTTCACCAAAAGTCAACATGTCCTTATAACTTTGCAATTCTATGTTGCTAAGTGACAAGTATGGTTTTCCTAGTGTGAATTTTTTTCTATTGTGGGAATTTGGGGGTAGTGTGGATTTATCTATGAGCCTAAGTTTTCTCTGTAATGTCCTGATCTAGTAATTTTTTCACATCTTTTGTCAAGTTTAATTTTCTCTTATTGTGGAGATCGAGTAGCCATCTAACCATAGCACATTTTCTCTCAATTGGAACTCCATCCTTTATTTTTCTATAATAGTATTAGTTGTTGCAAGATTTCAACATTGATTTGGATTTGGTCAAGTTCATCCTTCATTTTTTACAAGGTTCGGTCCCCCTCATTCTCGTCCAATTGGATTAAATGAGCATTTAAATGTAAAAAAATATTTTAAAAGGATTGTCATGTTTACATTTCTGCAAGGTTGTGTCCATATGATATCTTTGTGGGTTTTTCCTACCCCAAATCTCTACAATGGATAGGTAAGCATGAAAGATGTTAAACTTGTAGGAGAAAATTTGTAGGAGCTTTTGGGGTTATTTAATGCAATGAATTAAGTATTTTATGAAAAATGTGATGGATTTAAAGACTATCAAAATTTGCATAGTATAAATGGAATAAATAGTTTTTGAATTAGAAATTGTTGCAATATACTTGCTAAGGTTTTTATGCAAATCTAAATGGAAAGGGTGGCCAAAATGAAGTATAAATTCAAGGGTTTTTATCTAGAGACCAATATCGCCTTTGATTGGAAGTTTGTTGGAGACACTGACCTTGGGCATATTGATATGAAGGATTTGAAAGAAATGATATTTGGAAACAATGGCATTCATAATGACAAGAATATAGTACAAAATAGAATCACTCATGTTGTTGGCTTTCCTAACTTAGTCTAATGTCTAAATTTAATCATGGAATGTAGGGAGAACTACTATCTAAGTTCCAAAAAGATAATAGAGCTACATATGGTTCAGGGTGTTAGCTGACCTATCAAGCATTTCCATTACAAAGAATTTTGGTATCTTAGTCCATCCAACTATGACTTTGGCTACTAGGGAACATGCCCAAAAAATGTTTGAAGAGGGACTTGAGCAATGTATAAAAATTGTGAATGACCGATTATGTTGTCTCACATCATGCCCCATTTTATTTCAATAGAGTGGAGGCACATATCCCAAAAAATTATTGCTTATTCCATGAGAAGGTAATAAGTCCATAGGTATTACTATTGGTGAAAATTAAGAAGTATGCTCAAATTAATGTTGGTCATGCACTATGAAACAATTAAAAATTGGTTAAATAGTAAGTGAAAAATTTGTGACATAATTAAGATGCAAAGGTTTTTTTACCTAAAATGGCCATTTTGTGAGTGCCAAATGGCTTAGATGACTAAAATTTACATATGGACATTTACTTTCTTACGCTTTAAGTTATATTTCATGTATATAGTTTTAGGATGTTTGAGAGTAGTTTTAGATTTCTTGGAGTTATAATGTAAATTTTAGTTTTTGGAAGATCTTATAATTTTTCAGGCTTAGTCAAATTTTAGTAATCAACTATGTCAAATTTCAGTAAACAAGAGGTCAAATTTTAGTAATCAACAAGTTGTACATCATCTTTCTCTCTCTATCTCACTCATTTTTTATCTCTTATTCTCTAGACCTCTCTCTCTCACTATCTCCATCCCTTTATTTGACTCTCTCCCCTTGAGCTCAAGAACTACCTCTCTATCTATCCATCCTCTCTATGTCCATCTCTCTCTATTGTCTCTCTCTCTCTACTTCTCTCTCTATCTCTCTCTCCCTCTTTCTCTCTCACTCTCTCCTTCCCCCTCTACTTCTCTCTATCTCACTATTCTCTCTCTCTCAAACACACATGCTCTCTCTCTCTCTACTTCTCTCTATCTTGCCTCTCTCTCTCTCTACCTCACCTCTTTCTCTCCCTCCCACCTTTCCTTCGTCTCTAATTTTCTCTATCCCCTCTGTCTTTCTTGTTGGGATTAAGGGGTCTCGAACCTAGTCTAAAAATTATAAGATCTTCCAAAATCTAGAATTTACATTATAACTTCAAGAGATCTGAAGCCACTCTCAAACATCCTAAACTATATACATGAAAATATCAACTTATACTTTCATGTACATAGCTTCACTGATAGAGAAAGACACAGACAATGACAAAGAAAAAAATAAAGAGAAAGAAAATGCATTCTAAAACATCATCATTTCTTGTCAAAGATGTGTTTTTTGAAAAGGCAAAAAAATCACAAATTTTTGGTCGTGCTCTCCATCAGGTTTGCATGTGTTCCAATGCAAATATATAAAAATACCATGATGGCATTAACCTCTCTCTTAGCTATCTAACTATATAATTTTTTTCACATTTTGATTATGTTAAGGTTTTCATCTTTAATTTCTTTTGTTAGTGTGTTTGTTTTTTGTTAAAAAACCAACATGTGGTATTTTGGGAATGGTTTTTTACTTGTTCATTGAATTTTAAAAAAAATTGTGTTTATATAAACTAGATTTGATTCTACACATATTGAAAAATATATATTTTCGATGTTTTCAATTTTTTAGGGGGGGACATGCTCAAATTTTTGTAAAAAGTAAATATTCATTAAAAAATTAGTCAAAAAATCTGACACTAACTACATGGTGTTAGCTAATTTCTCACTGAAGCGATTTTTTAAATTCTAAAAAAAAGATTAACATTTTAGGGGGAGCACACTAGACGCTATGTTATGCTTTTTTGAAAAAACTAAACAACTTTGTGTGCTCCTCCTTTTTGAAACCCTTAACCTTCACCATTTGTAAAAAATATAGTAGTTTAGAAAGAAGATTTAGAGAACTACAACTCTTTTTCTTGTTGCATCTCTAACTTTTTAGCATAATTATCTCATCAAATATCAGACTTTGTTGATTTTAGAAAAAAAGTGGCATCCTAAGTTCCCCTTTTTATGTCACAACTTGGTGCACTTACCCTTATAGTCTATTGATTTAATTTTTATTGTTGATTTTGCAATCATAAAATATTTATCATATGGTAATCCTTGTTAATTAAATAAATTTTAGATTTTCCTACACTTTCATAATATCTAATTACAATAATATTACATTGATTATCAAAAATCATGATGTTAGGATAATATTATCCTTATTTTCTTCCCTAATTCTTGACCCCTATCTATTGGTAATTTGACTTTTATATCTAAACTTTAAAGGCTCCATTTTTTCTCCTTTTTTTTCTAGCAAATTATTTTAATATGGGATAATATTTCAAGAGCTTCATAGTGGTGCATTCAGATTTTGATTTTGGTGTTGGGTAATTTTTAAAAATTATGGATTCTCATAGGTGATCTCAAGTAGTTCTTATTTGGAGAGCTTTGAGGGCTTCATTTGGGCTCATGCAATATAATTTTTGGATGCATTTTTTTTTAAAGTGCATAATTTTTTATGTACTTTGCATTGGTGTAGTGGGTATGTGCAGGATCATCATGGAAAAAATAGGCCCTTAAGTGGTGAAAAATTCAAAAAAATTAGAATTAGGCAACTTGACGTAAAAATTTGAATAAGTTATCTATATTATTTCAAAAATATGTAAGAATAGAATCTGTAGCAAATTGAATGTAGTTTCTAAACTACTAGGTTTATTTATTTTTTAAAATCTATTTGGTGAAAATTTGAAATTTCAATGCAACAATACTTAAATTTTAGGAAAAAATAAGAAGTAGGTGTCTATCCCACCCTAACCACAATAAAATGATAATATTTTTATAAGATTTTAGATATAAGTAGATGACTCATGTTCAGGATGTGATGCATATTTTTTTGTAAATTTATTTCCAAGTAAATAATTAATTATGAATTTCTTATTACAACTTTTAAAAAATATAAAACTTGTATGTCTAACCACCTTAACTTGGTCAAAAATTCATGAAATTCATTTTTTTTAATTCTATAGTATGCAAAGCATAGAATGTGACACATGTTTCAGATTCAAAAAATGTGATACCATTTGAAAGCTATATAGATGTTTTTCAATCAGTATCAATCAAGAATTTAGTCGTAATTCAAATAGAAAATGAATAATAATTATTTTTAAAATTCAAAGTAAAGCATAATTTATATTGGTGGAAAGTTGAGAATCTCCTTTAAAACCCTTTTGTTTCATTAATTTTGGGTAAAAAAAAGTCGTCAGCCACATACCCTACACATACCCATCATATCACCACTTTTTGGTCCATCATGATCCTGCACATACCCTAGTTTGATTTATCCCATGTGTATTAAAATTTATAGTTCAATTTTGTGGCCTATTTTAGGTATTTGTAGTACATTGAAATCAAGACTGCTTCATTAGTTTAACAAGTGGCAATTACAATCACACTAACTATAATGTGTCATCATCATAATTTATTTAAAATACCTCATAACTGAGCTATTTTTGAAGTTTTTTTAAATACAAATGCACTTAGTTTATAAAGTGTCATCATATCATGTACTTGTCTTTCGAGGGGATTACACATGGGTATTTTGTAATCATGAACTACAATAGAGTTTCATTATGGTGGGCTTCATGCATAACTTTCTAGTGTTTCTAAGTACCAAATGGCATACTAAGGGATGAGAGTGTAGTCAAATGACATGCACTATGATCCTACCTCCAACTTGATGAATTTTTACATGAGTTGCATTTGGATCCTCTAGTTCTCTCTTTGCAACATCTTGCTTATGACTTAACACATCTTGATTCACATCAATTCACATCTCATATTGAGATCCTTTTATATTTGATCATGAATCTTGTATCTAATTCACATCATATTACAGTTCAAAGTGAGAGCCATCATGGCTAATGTTCTTGAATCTTCATGTTCCTTGCTCCTATGGATCAATTTTAATCATGGTTTAAAACATTAACACCAAGATACACAAGCAACTTCTAGATTCATATTATTGTATCCCTAGGATTGAGTTTTTTCTTATATATTATATTTCTTCTTCTTTTGGGGGTTTCTATCATTGTACGTGGGCATCTAATTAGATCTAGTTGTTGAGACTCATTTTTATATTTCACATATCTCTCAAGTTGCACTTAAGGGGGTGTTGGTGTAATTATTTAAATATACCTTATTATTTAAGTTTAATTACTTGTAATTTTTTATTGTTTTGTTAGGATAAAATAATTGAGTACATGCCATTTCCTTCTTTCATGCAGTTCGAATTTTTTCTTATCCTCTCATATTTACAAACTTAGTTAAATTGATCCCTTATATTTTGGTTTTTTGTCTCTTCTTCACCCTCATTGAATTTGTAATCTTTGTAAACTAATTGTATATTAATTTCTCCATATTCTTGATATGAGATTTTAGTTGATAGGGAGAACCTTTACTTGGATCTAAGCTTGTGTTCATTATTTTATTAAAGCCTACCCAACTAGTATTGTCTATTGATGACTCCAAGTGCTCTCCAGAAAAAAAGGGACCATTGTCAACACTTTAACATACTCTAGGTGAATTTTTATTGTCTACTAATGGCATGAATTGTTCTCCTAAAAATTGACTATGCAAGTAAGATTAGAACCATCATGCTTCCCATTATTACGTGTCATTTGATTAGAAACAAATTTGAAGAATGTTTATATGAGAAGCTTAAATGTATTGCTAGATGATGTAATCTTTGGAGTGCGTAAATATTTACATTTGGAAATTTTAAATCTTTATGTCAATTTGGTGTAAGTTTAACATATAAAAGAGCTTTGGTTATCTCATATAAAATTAAATTTTCCCTAGTTTTTTATATTGAATAACTTTAATATTATTTAGAAAAAGAGTGTTAATTATTTTTACATATTCAATGTTGTTTATTTTAATAAGAATTTATATTTTTCTTGATTACAATTGATGTCAATATTTGTTTCAAATAAAATAATTAATCAACTTTTAAATCTCACTTCATACTTGTTTCAAATATTGAACTTGAAATAAGATGATACTATTTTATATAAATGAGTAAATGCTAAATCAAAATTAATGTATTTTCAAGGAGATAAATTTATTTTATTGATTAATTGCTTTGAATTGTACAATTTTTAGATAGCTAGATCAAGCAGATAGCCTTTCGTGCAATTGATGAATAAGAAGAAAACAAGAAGAAAACAAAAAGTCACACTTAAAAATTGCTACTAATGAATAAATAGATTTGATACTTCTTCCTATCTGAATGAAACCTTTGTCCACATTGTATTGACCCTAATTCTCATTAGTAGATAAGAATATTGTGAAACAACCAAACAATGAGCATCTTAGAAATTTGGAATAAATTAAAAATTAAATGAAAATATCACTTAACAATTATCAAATCATACTTATATTTGTATTATCAATTTAATGTATTAAATACAAGTTATTATAATAATAAGTCATTAATATTTAATGAAATAAATTTATAACTTAAATGATATCGATGCAACTTTTCTACTCACATTTTTTCTATTGAAAGAGGCAAAGAATACTACGAGGAGAAAGAGTCTCTTAACAACTTTGACTTTAATACATATATAGCTACAATGAACATTTATATAGTGTGTCAACCATAAATGTGTAGACCCCACCTGTCAAGTTTGCTCTTATTTCAAAAAGTGCCTTTTTCCTATTATTTTGGTTTTAAAGTTATAATACTTATATTATTTTAATTGGTTAAAGTTAATATTTATTAAAATAAATAACGTTTACAAATAATCTATAATAACGAAATATATTTTAATAATGATGCGCGGAATGCCCTGGATCAGGCTTAGGTTTATGAGGATCAGGTTGAGATAGAAGTTTCCGCCACTTGTCCATCGTACCTATACTTCTCTGCATTAAAAAAATAAAAACATTGAAAACGTTAGGAAAATATTTATTTATAGAAATAAAGCCATATTTAAATGCATGTTGCCTTAAAATAAACATTCACTTACAATAAAGCACAACTCATAAAAGGCTTTCACCCCATTTTAAAGTAGAAATTTTATGGGAAAATATCAAATCCTAAGTTTAGAAAGTAGGTAATTACCCTTACGAAATAAGATAAAAAGTACTAGATATTTCCAGTAATTTTTTTTTATAATACTGATTGCTGAGATTCGCAGTCCGTTTGGCAAAGATATATTTTTTATTAAATAAATATTTTTGATTGGGTATATTCTTTTTATTAAATAATTATTTATGAATATATTTTTTTGAAAAATACTGTAAAACCGTAAACTACGTGTCAAAACTAACCTTACACCAAGATAACTCTACTTGAGAAGAAATAAGCCCGACAGCAGATGTCTCATCAATATATCATTTCATTGCATGAGGTGAGGTAGTTTAGGCTGGAATGGATAGTGCAGCTGGTTTGGCTCATAAAAACCCCACAAAGAGAAAAGGGGAAAAGGGTGAGGAAAAGATGAAGGATTTGAAGCATGTGTTCAAGGTCTACAACAGGAGATTCAGCTGTGGAAAAGCGCTGGGTCGTCATATGAGAATTCATGGCGACCGATTGAATCCTGCAGAGGTTTCAATGTGTCCTCAGAAGAAGAAAAAATGCAAGGTTTAGGAAATTGGAGGTTCCGAATCAATGTTCCAACAAGCATGGCATGAAGAAGAGAACGCAGTTTATCAAGAACCAAGCAGCCACTCTGATCTGCCGAGGGATATTGAGGGTACCAATGTTAGTACCAGTAATAGTGAACAAGCAATCATGCACATGCACAGAGATATGAATGACCTGGGCTCCAATCCTAAACTGAAGGGCTGGTCATCGAAGCGGTCCAGGCATGTTATTGAGCAGGCTCTGTCAACCATCCAAGATGAAGACGTAGCAAATTGTTTGGTCGTGCTTTCTACTGCCGAGGGATCAAGGAGGCCGCCCAAGACCCAGCTTTCAGAAGCACAGAATATGTTGGGCTATTGTAATCATATAGCTGGATCCAGGGATCTGAAAAATGCTTGTCAAGCAGATGAATCAAATGACTCTAATCCTGAAGAGAAAGCCGATGAATGGAAGATTAGCAGCAATTTATACGAATGCCTGAAACAAGGTTTGACATTATCATGATGCAATGAGTGCTAAGTGAATCATTCATTATCATGAGAGATGGGTTCTTGTGAACCACTACTCATAAAACATGGGTCAATGAATTTGGCTTGTAAAACTACACGGTTGAATCCTAATAGCAATATAAAAAAGTGCAACAAAGTTTTCTCTTCCTATCGAGCTCTGGGTGGACACAGGGCAAGTCACAGGAAGATCAAGGATTGCTGTATGGAGCAGGAACAAATCAAGAACAAGGTCGCAGAATCATTTATTGATGAAGATGTCAGTGAGGAAAGCCTGACCTTGCATGCAATTGGTACTAACAAGCCCAAGATGCATGAATGTCCTATTTGTCAAAGGAATTTTGGATCTGGGCAAGCATTGGGTGGCCATAAAAGGTTCCATTGGATTACTAGTCCTAACAGTTCTAGTCCCAAGCAGCTGCCGCATGAGAAACAGAGAGAAAGAGAGGCCTGTATTGTTGGATCTTAACTTGCCCGCACCTATTGAGGATGATGGAGTTGATGAATTAAAGCCCTGCAATCTGCTCAACTCTATGGAAGCCCATAACAACATTTCTTCCTATATCCAACAGTGGTGGATAGACAGCCATTGCAGAATATTTTCTCTGCCAGTTAATGGTAATGAGTTTGAGGACAAGGGTGACTTTAAGCCTGATATTCATCGGCCATGGCTGCAAGTGGCAACCAAAAATGCTTAACAAACAAGCAGTCAACTAGCGTTTGCAAGGCTTGTGTAGTTGTGCTTCTGACTTGGGATTGTTCCTGGACAATAGCACCGACTTTGTAATCCTCTCTTACTATTTTTTCCTGTAAGCATTGGGTTCTGTCATGTAGTTCATGGCAATGGAATACAAAGCATCCTTATTTTTGAACTCATCCCGGCAGCCTGGCAGGACAGGGTAATCGGCAAAGTAATCATACATTAGTTAAGTGTTGATGTAAAACAATCAATGGAATGGAGTGGACTGGCTACTGGCCATGCCTCTTTTTTCTCATTGAACAGTTAATTTGACCAATACAATTATCTTGTAAAGATGAACTGGGTCTGTGAATGAATGCTTTGGACTTTTTTGTTTTAATTATATGGTAAATTGTTGCTTTCATACCAAAAAAAAAAAACAAAATTCCACTTAATAAACCCCAAAATTAATAAGACACAAATTGCCCTGAGTACAGATCAGGCGGCCAAGAAGAGGTAGGGCTTGGCGGTGGGGCCGGGTCAACTTTCCGCTGCTCATACTTTCGCGACCGAAGCCATTGGTATAAGGTTAGTTTTAGCTATAGCGGACAAGCAACCATTCATTTGGTGGGTGCCCTATATTGGCCTACTGTTATAAACTACAAAATTATGAAAATATGCAGTTCTCTCCTTACAAAATTATTAGAAAATCAGGAGGGATCAAAACACCCTTAAATTAGTAATAATAAATTTACCTTGGAGATAGACTCACAAAGATCAATAATGTCTGAGGAAGAGACGATGATATTGCAGGCCTTGTCCAAACGCTATTTAATGTCGTTTATGATCTGAAAAGCTTTCAACTGCAGCGTTAAATTTGGAGGGCCTTCTTGCTCACTTGCCGATCCATGCAACAAAATGTAAGTTTTACAGCCCTATGCAACAACTTTCAACATTTAACACCAACCCAACATACTGTTGGGTTCAGTGAAGCCCAAATTAGCAAGTTTCTCCTTTAATTTGAAATGCTTTCTCATTTTGTAATTACTTCTATTGGCATGTGTTGGCCAATTTAGAAGTTGTATATTTTGAAACGATTTTCTAAATATTAGTTGGAGACTGTTTTATTAATATGATGTTGGCTAAATATGTAATTAATTCAGAACTTGATAATAAGAGATAATCCCTGAGTGTGGACGTAGCCATCAAATTGATGGTGAACCACAATAAATCTGGTGTTCCTTTTTGTGATTGTTTTTAATCTTTCATTTGCTGCAATTTATTTTTCATTTGATTATGCAAATTATATTCAACAATTGGTATCAGAGCAGGTTGGAGAAATTTGGTGCAAGAAATTGTGAAGAACTTCTGCAGCCATGGAAGATGCAGACAAGTGGAAAATAGAAAAGTTTGCAGGACAAAATTTCGGCCTTTGGAAAGTGTAGATGGAATCCCTTCTCATCAAACAAGACCTTTCAAATACATTGGCTGGAAAAACTAAAGGGCAAGGATTTCTATCTGATGAAGAATGGGAGAAGCTGGACAAAAAAAACAAGAGCTACAATTTTCCTATCACTGTCCAGCAATGTCTTATTTAATGTCTCTGCAGAGAAGACTACACAAGAGCTGTGGGATAAATTGTCTTCATTGTATGAAATGACTTTTGCTTCCAATAAGGTATTTATTATGAAGAAGTTGTATAATTTAAAAATACGAGGAGGGGTTATGTCAAATCATTTGAATAAATTTAATACATTAGTTACACAACTGATTTCTATAGGCATAAATTTGGATGATGAGATCAATACTATTTTATTACTATGTTCTTTACCCAATAGTTGGGAAGGTATTGTGATGGCAGTGAGCACCTCGATGGCTGCCAAAAGCAAGTTGAAATTCGATGATGTTGCAACCACTCTTTTGAGCGAAGATATGTGGAGAAAAAATCAGGAACCCTCATCTGGTGAGGCACTAACTGTTGTAAGTACGGGTAATAGAGGTAGAAGTAAAGAAAGAGGAAAATATAATAATCGAAGGAGGTCAAAATCTAGATCGCAGTCAAGAGGAAACACATGTGCCTATTGGTTTTGTGGCAAGCCATGCCACACAAAGAAAATTTGTTGGAATTATAAGAAGGCACATGACACAGTCATTAAAAATCAAGCAAACACTGCAGCTGAAAAAGACGATGGAATTTTAATTTTAGCTGCCAGAGACATGACTACAAACTCTTAGGTACTTGATTCTGGAGCTTCTTTCCATGCTACTTCATGCAGGCAAGCTTTCACAAATTTCAAAGGTGTTTTCGGTAAGGTTTTTCTTGGTGACAATAAGGAGTGTGAGATTGTTGGTAAGGGTGATATAGTTTTAAATTTAAACAATGGCAGTCAATGAATTTTAAAGGATGTCCGATATGTTCCTTTATTGAAAAGAAATTTATTTTCTTTAAGTCAATTAATTGCTTATGGGTGTGATGTTAAATTCTCTTTAAAAAATTGGCAAGTAACAAAGGGGGTTTTAGTGCTTGCAAAAGGAAAGAAGTTGGGTAATCTTTATATTCTAAAATGCCATGGTGAAGTGGGAGCTTCCATGACAGTCATGGACAACAACTTAGAAATTCGGCATAAGAGGCTCGGTCACATGAGCAAGAAAGGGCTTGAAGTAATGCTTCAACGAGATTAGCTTCTCGGCTTGCAATCAGTGGATTTGCAGTTTTGCAAACATTGTCTTTATGGCAAACAAAGTCGGGCCAACTTCTTGAGGACATGACATGATTAGAAAACTACCCCCTTGGCACTTGTGCATTCAAACATTTTTGGTCCCACTGAGGTAACTTCATTTGGTGGTGCAAATTACTTTGTCACTTTTCTTGATGATTATACTTGAAAAGTTTGGATTTACATGTTGAATAAAAAATCAGAAGTTTTTTCAAAATTTAAAATTTTCAAAACTCTTGTTGAAAACCAAATAGGGCATAAAATTAAATGTTTGAAAACTGACAATGGAGGAGATTTTTGTTCCTCATAGTTTGACAATTTCTTTGCAGACAACGATATTCGTAGAATCAAGGTGGTCCCATTCACCCCTCAAGAAAACAAAGCAGTTGAGCAGTTGAATCAGACAATTTTAGAGAGAGCTCATTGTATGCTCTCCAATATCAACTTGGGAAAAGAGTTTTGGGCAGAGGCGTGCAACACTGCAGTCTATTTGAAAATTGTGCCCCGTCATCTCGTTTGGATTTTGACATTCCTAAAGAGAGATGGATTGTGAAGAGAATTTCGTATCATCATTTGAGGGTGTTTGGTTGTGAAGCATTCGTGCATATTCCGAAAGAACAACGAACAAAGCTTGATTTCAAATCTAAAAGGTGCATCTTTCTGGGCTATGGAGAAGATCAATTTGGTTTTAGGTTGTGGGATCCCATTGCTAAAAAGATTGTTCGCAGTCGGGATGTTGTCTTCAATGAGAAAAAATTCTCAGGTTTGCAGCCTCAGGACGCATCTTCAGATGATTATTTTGATGTTGATTTATTTGATAATGGACGTGTCAAGCGAACCTATATGTTACATTCTCCCAGCCTTTAATAGTTTCTTCAACCAGTAGCACACCCATTTGTTCACAGCCATCTCATTTACATACTCTGCCATCTAATGTTGTTGCCCTTGTTTATACTAGTTCACTGCCTCCTCTATGTCATTCATAGCCTTTAAATCATGCCTTAAATCCTTCATTCCAAACGCAACCTCTTGCAAGTGAGGCACAAATTTCTCAAATTCATTCGCTGCCATTGTCATTTCATTCACAGCCTTCCATAAATGGAGCACAACCTACACAAGGCTCTTCACAGCGTATGCCAGTGTCCTCTTTGTTTGAATCATTGCCTTCATTAAGCCAATCACAGCCTTTAAATGTTGGAACGCTACCATTGCAAGTTAATACGCAACTTCCTTTACATAGTGCACCCCTTTTCACTAGCTTGCTGCCAATCCCACATAGTCTGTAGCCTTTAACAAACCCAATTCAGCCTTCCTTACTTCATACGTAGCCTTTGGTTGGTGCACATAATTTAAATTTTGAAATGCAGCCCTTAGCATTTCTCACGCAGCCTCCTCTAACCTTGGTGCAACCTGTTCTTGGTGCGCTACCTCCATCAACTGTAGCGCAACCTTTGATAAGTGATTTGTAGCCTTTACAAAATTATATTCAGCAACCCATAGTTCATGTGCAATCTGTTCATAATCTGCCTGTCAACAAAATATAGAGAAATGAAGAAAATATAGAAAAACAGAGTACTAGAATTAATTTACAAAATAATCAAGAAAATATAGAATCATAGGGTGTTGTGAAATCAAACAGTGGTTCTCAATTAAGGAGATCAACACAGAAGAGAAAACTACCACAAAAATGTGATGATTTTGAGTTATTTTCTTCTGATAACTATGATTATGAATTATTGCTTTGTGGTGAGGTAGAGCCGACAACATTCAAACAAGCTTGTAAAAATTTAAATTCAGTCAAATGGATGGAGGCAATGAAGAAATGGAGTCTTTGTGTGCTAATGACACTTGGAATTTGGTTCCTCTTCCGCCAAATCGGAAACCTCTGAAGAATAAATGGGTGTATCGTGTGAAAGAGGAAGAGGGAGGTCATCAATGTTATAAGGCCAAACTAGTTGTCAAGCGTTTTGCTCAGGAAAAAGGCATTGATTTCAATGAGATATTTTCACCAGTTGTGCATATGACCACCATTCGAGTAGTGTTAGGCTTGGCAGCCATTTGGGATCTTGAACTTGAGCAATTAGATGTCAAAGCTTTTTTTCTTCATAGAGATGTTGAAGAGGAATTATACATGGAGCAGCTTGAAGGTTTTGCAAAACCGGGTCAAGAACATTTATATTGCAGATTGAAGCAGAATTTGTATGGGCTCAAGCAAGCCCCCAGGCAGTGGTATTTAAAACTTGACAGCTTCATGATTCAGCAAGATTTTATTCTTTATGATTCAAACCCATGTGTTTATTACAAGAAGCTTCTAAATGGTGAGTTTGTCATTTTATTACTTTATGTTGATGATATGTTGGTTGCTGGCAATAGTGTGAGGATAGTTCGTGAGTTAAAACAACATTTATCTCATAGATTTTCCATGAAGGATTTAGGGGCAGCAAAGAGGATTCTTGGGATGAATATAATTAGGGATAGGAAAAAGAGAGAACTTAGATTATCTCAAGAACAATATATTCTAAAAATCTTAGATAGATTTAATATGAAGAATGCCAAATCCGTGAGTACTCCTTTGGCTGATCATTTTAAGTTATCCTCAACTATGTGTCCTAAAACAGATGAAGAAAAAGAACACATGAAGCATGTTCCATACTCATCCATAGTTGGTAGTTTAATGTATGCCATGGCTTGTACTCCTCCAGATATTGCTCAAGCGGTGGTAGTTGTGAGCAGATTTATGAGTAATCTGGCTAAACAACATTGGCAGGCAGTACAGTGGATATTCAGGTATTTGAAAGGTACATTTGATCGCGGTTTATGTTTTGGTGGTAAGGACATTTATCTACAAGGTTATGTTGATTCAGATATGGCTGGAAATTTGGATAAAAAGTGTTCTACCACCGGTTATGTATCTACTTTTGTTGGGGAAGTGATCAGTTGGGTTTCTCTGTTGCAACATGTGGTTGCACTTTCTTCTATAGAAGCATAATATATTGCTCTTTCTGAAGGGGCAAAGGAAATGATTTGGTTGCAGAGATTGATAGGTGATTTATGGTTTCAGTAATCGATTTTTACTCTCTTTTGTGATAGCAATAGTGCTATTCACTTGTCAAAGAATTTATCCTTTCATAATCGAATGAAGCACATAGAGTTGTGATATCACTTCATTCGCCATTGTATTGAAGAAGGCAAGTTGCAGGTGGCGAAAATTGACACAAAATTGAATCCAGCTGACATGTTGACAAAAGTAGTTCTGAGGGAGAAAGTTCAAATTTTGTAGAGCTTCTCTCAGCCTTGTGTAGCTCTGATATTAACTCTGCAGTGATGGGATATCTCTAAGCAACAATTTGGTCTTCAAGTGGGAGCTTGTTAGGTTCAGTGAAGCCCAAATTAGCAATTTTCTCCTTTAATTCGAAATGCTTTCTCATTTTGTAATTACTTCTATTGGCATGTGTTGGCCAATTTAGAAGTTGTATATTTCGAATCGATTTTTCCAAATATTGGTTGGAGACTAATTTATTAATATGCTGCTGGCTAAATATGTAATTAATTCAGAACTTGATAATAAGAGAGATAATCTCTGAGTGTGGACGTAACCATCAAATTAATGGTGAACCACGATAAATCTAGTGTTCCTTTTTGTGATTTTTTTAATCTTTCATTTGTTGCAATTTATTTTTCATTTGATTTTGCAAACTATATTCAACACATACAAACATAGCAAAAGAATTAAATTACTTAAAACCTAACCTGAACAAAACAGTCATGAAAGTGAAGACGTAGCAACCTTGTGGCGTGAAAAATATCCTTCTTTAAATTAAAATTGATTTATTTCTCGTTAATCAATGCCAGTTCAAGGTAGGTGCATGAAAGCCCATTTACTAGTTGAGATTCCTCACTCAAAATCAAAAGATTCTCTTCTTCGGCACAAGCAAGCGAAATGAAGACATCGAAAAACAAACATAGCACACGAAACTTATCCATTGGAAAAAAATACATCGCTTTCTTTTCTCTGGGAATAAACAACCATGTTGTGAAGGAAACATAAAACAGGAAACATAAAACCCACAAATCAAATAATATTGCAGCAAAAGAAATAATGAATAAAATAAAATAAAATAATAAAATATTGATAAAACACAGATTTATTTGGTGAAACCATGATAATATAGTAAGGAAACATCTATAGAACACAATATATGTATTTTGTTCTTCAATTACAATTCATTACAATGATTTTACCTTCAAAACAATAGATATATATAGTATTTTTAACCTATATTAAACTAAAAATAAATCAATTTTGTTTTTTTGTTTTTTTATAGATAAGATTTTAGATGGTATAAGTTTTCTATAGTCTAAGAAGTTGGAATGCTTATTTTTTGGATGGTATAAGTTTTCCATAGTCCAAAAAGTTAAAATGCTTAGTTTTTAGATGATATAGATTTTCTACAATCCAAAAAGTTAGAATGCTTAATTTTAGATTTTAAATCTTATAAATTTTCTATTGTTTTATTTCTTTGTTGTCATTATCCAAATGGGTTGGCCACACATTTTAAAGTTAAGCGGGACTAGACTTATTTCTTAATGGTGGTGATCACGTGAAAAAATGCTAGTTGAGCTGGAAAAATCAAATGGGACATCCGACTAGAGGGGTATATGTTAGCACCATCATTAGCTAATTCACACACAAATTATCCCGAATCAACCAAGGTCTGTATCAATTCAGTAAGACTCGATCAAATAATTTTCAGTTTCTCTACATTTCATTCTTTCATCATGAAGCATACAATTCAAAAATCCTAATCCTTGTTCGCTACGCATTCTGCTAAGTTTTCACTGGTGGTTAATATTCTCCACCATAACAATAGACCATTTACAACAAGGGTCCAATGCTTTTTTACTCTTTTTTTCCTAGTTTGATTATTAGCCAATAGGTTTCTATTGTAGACTTCTCAATTCATGAATGCTGGCATACCTGTCTCACATCGGCAAACCTGTTTAGGCTATCTGAAAACAATTTTTCAGGTTTACTACATATTATTTTTGCTGGCGTGTATACTATCAAATATATGGAGAGCAATTTGGTAGATATTTGTAGTAAATGAATTTATATCAGATGAAACCAAATCCGATCAATTTTTGGGATCTCTGAAGCAAACCAAATTTCTGTTGATTCACATTTAACATGTAGATCCCCAATCGATTTGGATTTCCGTGAGCCCTAAAACCCTAATATTTTCATATCCACTTTTCGTTTATAGATTCTCGATGCTCTGTTTGTCATTCTTAAACCCTAATCTTTTGATTTTTGTATTCTTTTTTACACTTATTTATCTACTTTGTTAAATATATAGGCTCTCCCCGACCAACACACAGATTGCCCAAGTTTTAAGCTTGTGATTGTTGGTGATGGAGGCACTGGTAAGATAGAGTTTGAAAAGTTATGAATTTTGGGGTCTAACGGTTTTGGTATTTTTTTTGTTGTGTTGTTGTTCATGATGGGTTTTTGAATGATCACAATGTGTTGTAATGACTATGGAAATATGTATCAACAAGAAAAACAAGGGAGTTAGAGAAAAAATATGAGCGTATGTCTATTTCTATATTCATTTTAAAGTATTTTGTTATGGTTTAATGAATACGGTTGGGGTTTCTTTCCTCTATATATGTCATGCATTTTCAATTGGTATGTAGTTAGCCATGCATTTACCATATCTTATTGGGTTATGATTGGGCTTGATGTTTCACTATGATTTTCCTACTGATGAGACTGGGCTTCTCTGACATCGAGAGATTGATTATTATGATCAGTATGTGGGATTTAGAACTAGCGTTTCCACTTTTAGGTCACTCATAGTCTCAATCCAATTTATGGATTTTATTGATTTCAGACCCCAAAATCTAAGCATATTGATCCTAATATCCCATATCTATTGTGTTTGGGCTGCTTTTTTTTCTTGGTATAATGAAACTTGGGACACACAAGTGCCAATCACTAAATATTGCTCTAACATTATTTTGTTGTGATGTCTTTAAGGAAATGGAAAGATCACTCATCAAACATTAGTTATAGATTGTGTAACATTAAATGAGGCGGTCAAATCAATTTGCAAGACCTCTAAAATTCTTAGTATTGTTTAGAGGTTGTAGGGATTAAATGCTCAAATTTAAAGCTCTAAATCATGTTGAATGTTTACACTTTAGATATACTGAGTAGTTTGTTTTTTTTTACAACTACTATTGGTGTTGAAGACCATCCTCTTGACTTCTTCATGAATTGTGGGAATATTTGTTTTTACTGTTGGGATACTATAGGTTAGGAGATGTTTGGTGGGCTATGTGATGGCTACTAGTGAGTTTTACTGTACCTTTAATTTGCATTCTCCTTTTTTACGGTTTTGTTATTTATTTTCTAGAATAGTTAAATATGCTACGTTGGCCATGGTCTAGCCAAGTTTTATGTAATAAAATGTGTTGGCTAAATATTAGATAAATTAAATGTATTTTATTTTTGTGTATTCCTTTATTATTTCAATTGTTGATTAGGTACTTGTGTGCCTCTTTTTGCAATGCTTTGTAGTTTGGATTTATATGTTTTTTTCACCTGTTTATGTGCTATGTTAACCTTATATCGGTGGATCCTTAAGCATTCAACTATTGTAACTAGAATTGTTGTGGATTTGGTTCTTGCATGTTTGAACTATTAGTGAATTTGATGGCATTTATATGATCAAAGTTGATTTGCATGCATTAGGTTTTATATGATCATCATTTTTAATTGTAGATGCAATTAATGATTGAGTGTCAGGCTACATAAAATCTATTTCTTATTACATTTATTATGGATTGGTTTTGAGTTTTCTCTCATGTGTAGTCCTGCTTTAGTAGTTGCATGTTATTATTATAAGGTTTTGAGACATAATGTTTCTATAGTCCATTAGAATAAGTCAATGAGCTCCTAGAAGATGATTGTTTAATTGTTTTTTTGTATCAATGTGTCTTGGATCACACTCTATGAACCATTATTGTATTATCCTCATTTATGATGATGGATCATGGAGTTTGATCCAAAATGCATTGGTAAAAAAAATTACATAGTTGTCTACCAGAAGCTCACTGATACATTATATTATTTGTCATAAGTGTTGGCTTTTTACAATTTAATAAATGTTATTGAATTGAACTAGTTTGTGAATCGGATCTTTGTATGTTTGATTGTTCTACTAGCCTAATTATTGTGGAGTTTTATGCACTGGGTTTTCTATTTATTGTTTGTGAATTTAGTTGGGGCTACTCATTTGTATATATGTTTTGTCATTCATAGACTATGTAATCTTATTGATAAGACAATGTTGGCAAGTTTATTAGATATCTTATATTCTATGCAATTTATCAATGACTATTTGCTCTTTATATAATTTATATATATCTAGTCACTTGTATTTTTTTTTCCCAAAGTATACGTTGTTAATTCAAACTATGTTTATGGTCTCATGGTCTCATCAATGTTTGAGGGTTGCATTTTCTATATGTGTATTCATTTGTTTACTCAAGGGAATTGTACTCTTAATTAAATCATTAAGATTTTGATTCTTTTGTAACCAATCAATTTAATTGTTGAGTTTAATGGAATTCTTTCATATATATTTTTTAAATTTATATCTCCGTAAGCCACTTGCCATGGTTATCTCAAATGAACTTTTCTTGGGATCGTCTTTTTGGTTCTAAAAAATTTGCACAAGGGCTATTTTGGGTTGATTTGGTTACATAGCATTTTCAAATTTAGGCATGTTAGAAGAGCTAGACATTAGTAGGAACATTGACAAAAGTTAAGCAAAGCAGCCAGGTGAAGGTCTCCACACAATTCTAGATTTCTTTGCCTATCCTCCTCCCAAAGCGTTTTTTGGGTTTTTTCTCTTCCTTTTTTTCAACATAGGTATATATATATATTCATCGGCCATACAGCTGTTGATCAATAAAATATTAGATTTTTATACCATAAATTGTGAAGAAAAACTATTTGTAAAGTTCAGAAATTGTTTTAGTTAAAGAATTACAGCCTGTGAATCTCAAACTAATTAATCTTTTTCCACATTAGAGGAGAAAAAAGCTTGTTGCAAATCCACAAAAGCATGATATATTCTTTTGTTTCTACATAAATGTGTTTTTTTGTTAAAAACATAAGTTCTTAGTTTTAGGGATTTCATAAATCTTAAGTTTTATAGTAGGTTGTGCACAGAAAAAACAAGTCTGAATATCCAAAAATGAGTGAATTCAGTTTGACACAGTTGTCATATAAGATTTTGTTTGTATATTTCTTCACAATTATATTTCACATCAAACATAAAAAAAAATTGAGATTGATATAAGATTTTGTTTGTATATTTCTTCACAATTATATTTCACATCAAACATAAAAAAAAATTGAGATTGATATATTTCTAGATTTGAATATATAATTTTTTCATAACATACTTTAGGTGTTCTATAATTCATCATTAAGATGACATAACAAAATGAAACTGCAAATCTATTTTATTTACCTTTCTCATTCTGTCAATGTTGGGATTTTGAGTTGTGTTTCATCCATGGCAATAGGCCATAGGCCATGGCCCTAAAAAAATAATAATAATTTACATGCCAAAACTTAAATATACTATTGTTGTCTCCACACTAAAAATTATTAAATATATTAAAAAATCACCTCTTTAAAATTAATATATATTATGTTAATGGAATTTGTATATTTATATTATTTCTTATCAAATGGAGAATATTTACCAATACACTCTTGTTGTCCAAATTATCAAAGCCATCCCTTCAAGTTTTCCTTCCAACATTCTCTAGGACTAAGTTTCTATCTTCAATTTTTTTATTGACACAAACTTTTCGTTATTAGTAAAAACCTAAATCCTTGTTATTTTGTGTTGGTTACTATAACATATTTTACTTGGTATTTATTCATAGATAAATTGACTCAATGTATACATATATGTTTTTCACTTGAAGAAGATTATAGATTCAAGCCCTTTATTAATCTTTGGGTAGAAAAATTGAAGATAGTGAAACAACAGAGAATGGGGTTGGATGCTATCGTATGGCTTAGGACATAGAGCACACCCATTTTCCAATTATTTCATTAAAGGATAACCCTAGAGATCTCAATGCAAAGGAGAAAGAGATCTTGCAATAGGAATGTCCTAGGGGCTTAATGTAAACTAATGAGGGGTTCACCACCAAGTTAAGACTTGGAAAGAAAAATGTAATGCAAGATGTAATACTTAACCCTAATTCAATTCAATATTTCACTAAATGACCTAAAAATGCATGAAAATCATAATAGGACGCTACAAGATGAAATGTATGCACCTGGAAACCTGAAGCGGACTTGAATGAGCTCTGAGATGCTAAAAACCCTAAAATTTTGGCCTACTAGGACTCATACACTAATCTGGGTGAATCAGTCTCAAATCTGGGTTTCTATGTAGGAACAGGTTTCTAGAAAAAGGGTATCTGAATTTGCAAAAATCCTAAAAAAATTCCTATAGTGGGACTCATTCGCCACTTCTGGTGAATCAGTCCCATTTTGTTGCAAAGTGTCCCAAGAGCAGAATCTTGAATTGAAACTTTGCAAGCCTCTGAAGATGGATCAAATAAGCACTTTCCCACTTATTTCATGCAAATTGGATGGATATTTTTCCCTAAAACTGAGTTTCTGTGAGTCTTCATAAATTTTTCATGACAACTTTGATGACATTTGCAATTTTTTCATTTTGGTACTTTTGAAGGCTTCAAATCCACTTTTCTTTATTCTATAAACTTGCAGTCACATATGTAAAGAGGATAAAAAATTGTTGATTTTTAGTGAATAGGGATTTGCCTTGGTCAAACCCTTTTTTAGGTAACTAAACCAAATGATGAAATAATGAAAGATGAACATGAAACATGCAACATAGGACATGAAACATGAGCAATGATACCTTGAATGATGCCTTGTAATAAAAATCAACAATCTAGCATGAAATATCCATGAAGGATATAGATCTAGATCTTGAGCTAAGTGTAGAACAATGCTTGACCTTGGATCTTGAATGCAACATCACAACACTAGCTCAATAACATGATTGATGCTTGATAATCTTGACATGATGATGAATCTTGAATTTTTGCAACAATTGATGAAGAATGTTGCCCTTGAATGCCTTAGAAATGATCTTGTAAACACTTGAATGCTCTTGTGAACACAAACATTCTATTATGAATGCTCTCACAAAATTATTAGGTGAAAATGAGTGAAAGAACCTTGTATTTATACTTAATTATGCAATAATTCCTGAAAGTACAACACTACAAGCTAACATCAGATCTAGGAGGATAAAATCCCACCAAAAATTTGAATTAATTTTAATTTTGGGCCACACGGGACTCATTCACACAAGGTGGAAAATGAGTCCCATTAGGCATAATTTATGGGACCATTTTAAAAAATGCTTAGAAAGGTGTGAAACCATGTTTGGGACCCAAAAACCTAGGTGGGACTCATTCACCCAGGGTGGCAAATGAGTCCCAAATCACTAAATCTAGGCCACACAACTTGAAAACACCTTAATTATGATTGGATGTTGATTTGTGTCAGAATTATCGTTGACAAGATGCATTAATTAAGGCTCGTGGATGCAAAATAAGGCCAATTAAAGCATAAAGAAGCCTAAATGTTAATGACAAACCTAGAAAAGTGTGAAAGTGTGTTACAACACTTTAGAAAGGTACCATTTTAATTTCATTAGTTCACAAGGGCCCAAGACCTAATGTGAAAGTGTTGAACACATTACAACACTAAATCAAGGCAACATTAAGCTCGGATTAACAAGGAGGGCCCAAATAAGCAAGGAAAAGTAAAAGGGATACATTTTATGTTGCCACATTTAGCCCTGACTTTAGTGAGAGGATGAACTTGCTTCAAACTCACACTAAAGTAGACATTTAAGAAGGTTCCAAGTGTACCAATGTGGATGGTCTAGGATAACAAAGACCGAGGAGGTAGTCAAGGCCCCAGGATCCAAGATCCTAATTCAAACCGACATAAGCACAAAAGGACATGCACAAGGTATATGATATGAAACATCAAGATATGCAAACATGCACTGTCCTTAACTAAAGGAAGAAAGAAAAATAAAAAAAAGCAAAAATAAAAAGAAGTGGATCAAGCTTCGACCGTTTGTCCAACACGATGTGGATCAAATCTAAGTTGTTTGTCTAAAAAATGTACGCTCACTCTAAGGCAACAAAACTTCAAGTTGTCTATTGGATGAGTAATCCAAGAAGGTGAGACACACATGACCGATATGTGCTCACACACACACACGAGTGGCTAAGGGAAATTCATGCCTTGGATCGGCTTCCTGTCAAACCATACCAAAGTTATACCTCTTGATAACTTTGATAAGGCGCCAAATTTTTTTTTATCTTCGATCTTCATGAGACAAGAAAAACTTCATATGCTCGGAACTCATGAACAAACAAGATGTCTCTACAGGCATGCAAAGTGTGTTATGCAAGGTGGCCATATAACTAAAATTTTGTAAATGCCAAGATAGTGTAAGGTACATTCAAAGGGATTTTGCTTAGTTCATGTAAGGTATCTTCTTAGGGAACATCGTGCCTAATGTCTCCAAGAGAGGACAAGTCAAAGAAATATCATGCTCTCAAGAAATCAAACACAATGACATCACCAAGAAAAGGAAGCATCACAAGAATAAAGAAAATCACACGGTACTAAAAAATGAGTGTCGATGTATGCCCCCACTTTAAATATGTTTCTAGCACCATTGTTGTGAGAAATTTCTTTAAAGTAGAAGAAGATATGAGAGATTTCCTCATAAAACTCTATGCCAAGTCATATGTTTTTGAAATAAGCTATCATGCAATAGGAGGGAAGGGTTGCCCCCAAAAATACAATGTTAAAGATAACTCAGTATGTCACATGCGATCCAACTTAAGGCATGTTGGTCACATTCCAAGATTGCTCTTATATGTACATGGAACGTGGTCAACTAGCCAAAAGAGACAACAAGTGACATACAAGGACAAGGCTACCTAACCTCTTTCCCCCACTCAGTGCAAGACAAGAATGAGCCGAAATGATTGATGAGAGGCACGCTAGAGTGAAAATCAGTATCAATTAGAGGAATTAGGTGCCCCCACATAAGGAAGAGCACCAAACTCCTTAAGATGTTGGATTTTATTACTCAAAGCCTTGTATTCATTAGTAGCATGGCCATGAACTCTATGATATGCACAAAATGAACTCTTGTAGTAAAATTTATTTCGTGTTCTTGGAGGGAGAGATATCAAACAATCTTAGAGGAGTCTCGACAAGATACTCTCTTTATCAATAGAATATGTTCCTTTATTTTTTGACAAAGATATCTCTTTCTTAGTACAAGGTGTCATACCTACACAAGACTCTTTAGATTGGAAGATTTTGTACTCTCCTTTATAGGAGGGTGTAATATCTAATGAATTCAAATCATTAGTGTTTTACATGATGACATTGACATTACACAAAGATTTATTTGTTTCGCTTCTTGCAAAGGATAACAATCAATACCACTAGTGTCTATTAGTTCAGGATGCACTAACGTTAGAGTTCATTTAGAAGAATCTTTTGTAATAGTGTTGATACTAAGTGATGGTTTGTTTGTTTCTTTCGAGAGATAGTAACCAAGACCACTAGTCTTTTCTTGCATGCAAGGCTCTATAGGAACACAAATACCTTGTTCTCTAGCACCACATCCTTTTCCACTATATCCAAGTTGTTTCATCATTTCATAACCTTTTTCCATAAGAATTTTTCATCTCTTTTGGATTCGATGGTTGCTCATAATTAAGTTCATCAAGATTGTGTAATGTGTTGTCTTTTGTTATAAAGTGGTTGAGGTGGATTCTTTCGAAGGGTCTTTTGAATTTTTGGTTGATATTATCGCTCTTTCCTTTCCCTTTTCAGAGTCTTTGTTTATGATCTTGTATTCTCATGTGAATGTTGGTTCAAAGTCTAAGGAACCCCAATCATCTTCCAATAACTTCATGATTTCTTCAGTGTGTTTGTGTTTGTCTTTCTGTTGCATGTGTTCTACTTGTGTAGTTGGTGTCAATGTTTTTAAAGGATTCTCTTTGTTTTTCTCAATGTTCAAACAACTATTTGGTTCAGGGTCATCTTAAAGTGTGTACACAAATCATGTATTTCATTTTACGATGAAGAGTAGAAGGCACCCCATTCATTGCATGAATCCTCAGTCTGCCTAAAAGGAGATTATATGAAAGATCGTGAGGCATAACATGGATCAGTGTCTCTAATGTGGCCTTTCCAGTTGTAATAGGAAAATTGATCACACCAAGTGGTTTCCTTCCCGCATTATCAAATCCAATAATGGATAAAGAGGAATTGGGTTGAATTTTTTATCTATCCACACCAAGCCTATCCAAAAGGTCACACTACACACATCAATGGCAGAGCCATGGTAAAAAAGGATTCAATTTATGCCTCTTCCCTTGTAGCAAATGATTACCATGAAAGCATCATTTTGTTTTTACACTTCCAAATTGGGGAGTTCACTTTGGTGGAAAAAAATGTTGCTGTTTATTCCTTGGATCAGTGTTGCTATGTCATTCAAGTTTGAAATAGAGGGGATCACAACTTGTTGCAAGGAACTTTCAATCATGTTATGGTAGTGAGGGGATGCTTGAATAAGGTCCCATAATGATATCTTAGTAGGAGTATTCTTTATTTGTTCAACAAGATCATACTCCTTTCCACTTTATGGAGTTAAATGAGGAGGATCTGGTAAGATGGGGTTAGGCAGTGGGAGGGATGTTAAAGGTGTTTGTCTTGGTTGTAGATTGTTTCTAGTGTTATATATATGAGCAACAGTATTTGTCTTAGGTGGGTAAAGGATAAGTTCAGGTTTGTTTTGAGTTTGCACTTTATGTGAAGGTGGATAAAGAATGAGAGGATTCTTAAGATGTCCCATACGGTATGTAGGAGGTCCAATAGTCAAGGGTGATCTAATGGACACCTGTGCATTCATAACCTCAACAGTCTTGGTTTGATGTATTTCTAATAAAGGGTAGTCTAGTATCATCTTTTCACTGTAATCCAAGGAATCCCCATTACTATTATTTTCATTTTATTTCACCATGATATCCTCCCTAGGAGGAGAGTTGTTAGGAGAACTACAAACCAAATGTTCTTGACATTCAAGGATTGGTTCTTCCAAAATGACTTCATCGCAAGTAGGGGGTGATCAATGGTTGAATTTTCTCACTTAATAAGGGTTTCCTTGGGTGTTCAACTAATATTCTCATGACTTTCATCGATCAAAGTATCTTCTTCACAACTAGGAGGGATACTAGGAGAAGGATAAGTATGATTTTCATGATCATTTATGGTTTCATTCCTTTGTTCCCTAATGTTTTCCAAAATAAGATTGATAGGGGAAGGATCATAAATAGGATTGTTATAGACCTTAAAGGTTTGATCATCTAACACTAATATATCCTCATCATTTACAATCTCATCCTCTTCCACTAAATCATTCTCACAAGAAAAGGGAGAATGGAAATTAGGTAAGGTGATGTTTAGAAATGTGTTTATGATGTCATTCTCTTGTGCTATAATATCTTCCAACGTAGGAGAGTTAATAGAAGAAGAGATTTCAACAATGTCATGATTCTCAATGAGTGCATCTTCTAACACTAGAATACCTTCATCACATGTAGGAGAGGTATTAGGAGAAGAGCAACTATGATCATCAAGATTTTCTATATTTTCATAGATTCTTCTATCACATCATTCCCACAACTAGGAGAGATAGGAGGGGGTGTAAGTTTAAGGAAAGCGTCAAAATTTTCACTCTCTTGCACTAAGAGACTCTCATAACTAGGGAATGTTTTGAATGAATGGCTAATATGCTTATTAACTAACTTTTTTTTCCAACTTGGAAAAAATCAAAACTAACATTTTTGAACAATAATCTATGCAAACTTAAAATGCAATGTAAAGGCCTAGAATGAAATGTTGAAATGAAATTTTTAGATTTCAAATAAGGTAATTTACTAATTACACTATGCTAAAATTTGAAATTGAAATGTTATAAATGCAAATTTGGAATTAAAAGCAATGCATGAAATGAACCAATTTAGGCCAGATTTAGTGAAATACATGTAACAAAAACTCAACCAACTAAAACAACTAACTAATGGAAGCAAACAAAAGTTCAAAAACAAGATTTTTAATGCTATAAAAGGAAGTTTTAGGGTATGTGCAGGATCATGATGGGCCAAAAAGTGGTGAAATGATGGGTATGTGGTTGATGACCTTTCTTTTACCCAAAATTGATGAAACAAAAAGGGTTTTTAAAGGAGATTCTCAGCTTTCCACCAATATAAATCATGCTCTATTTTGAATTTAATAAATAATAATTATTCATTTTCTATTTGATTTACAACTAAAGTCCTGATTGATAGGTTGATTGAAAAACATCTATAGCTTTCAAGCAGTATCACATTTTTTGAATCTGAAACATGTGTCACATTCTATGATTCACATACTATAGGATTAAAAAACAAGAAATGAATTTCATGAAGTTTTGACCAAGTTAAGGTGGTCAGACATACGATTTTTTATATTTTTTAAAAGTTGTAATAAAAATTCATAATTAATTATTTACTTGGAAAAAAGTTACAAAAAAATGCATCACATCGGGACATGAGTCCTCTACTTATATCTAAAATATTATAAAAAATATTATCACTTTATTGTGGTTAGGGTGGTCCAGACACCTACTTATTTTTTCCCTAAAATTTAAGTGCTATTGCATTGAAATTTCAAATTTTCACCAAATAGATTTTTTTATAAAAAAAACCTAGTAGTTTAGAAACTACATTCAATTTTCTACAGATTCTATTCTTACATATTTTTGAAATAATATAGATAACTTATTCAAATTTTAACGTCAAGTTGTTTAACTCTGATTTTTCTAAATTTTTCACCACTTCAGGGCCTATTTTTTCCATGATGATCCTACACATACCCTTTAGATGTACACTGAGACTAATTCACCCAGAGGAGCATATGAGTTCCAATGGGGGTTTTTTGCAAAATTTTCAGGGAATTTTAAGTGATTGTTATGCTTTTTAGTTTGTAAGATATGTAACCTAAGTGCAAATGCAAATTTTATATGATTTTCAATGATTTGAGATGCAAAGATGCAACTCATATGCACTTATTATAATGAAAAATTTAGAAACCCTAAATGCCAATTAACTAATGCAAGCTAGATCTAGGATTACATGGTGGACTCCAAATTAGAATTATGATGTTCTAAATGCAGGTTCACCAAAATGTAACAATGGAAAATGGGGTTGGATGCTATCGTATGGCTTAAGACATAGAGCACACCCATTTTCCAATTATTTCATTAAAGGATAACCCTAGAGATCTCAATGCAAAGGAGAAAGAGATCTTGCAATAGGGATGTCCTAGGGGTTGAATGTAAACTAATGAGGGTTTCACCACCAAGTTAAGACTTGGAAAGAAAAATGCAATGCAAGATGTAATACTTAACCCTAATTCAATGCAATCTTTCACTAAATGACCTAGAAATGCATGAAAATCACAATAGGAAGCTACAAGATGAAATGTGTGCACATGAAGACCTGAAGCAGACTTGAATGCGCTCTAAAATGTTGAAAATCCTAAAATTTTGGCCCATTGGGACTCATACGCCAATCTGGGCAAATTAGTCCCAGATCTGGGTTTCTGTGCAGGAATAGGTTTTTGGAAAAAGGGTATTTGAATATGCAAAAATCCTAAAAAAATGCTTGTAGTGGGACTCACTCACCACTTCTAGTGAATCAGTTTCGTTTTGTCATGAAGTTTCTCGGGAGTAGAATCTTGAACTAAAACTTTGCAAGCCTCTAAAGATGGATCAAATAAGCACTTTCCCACTAATTTCATGCAAATTGTATAGACATTTTCCCCTAGATTTGAGTTTTCATGAGTCTTGAAAACTTTTTCATGACAACTTTGATGATATTTACAACTTTGTCATTTTGGTACTTTTGAAGGCTTCAAATCCACTTTTCTTCAATCTATAAACCTGCAATCACACATGTAAAGAGGAGAAAAACTTGTTGATTGTTAGTGAATAGGGGTTTTCCTTGGTCAAACCCCTTTTAGGTAACTAAACCAAATGATTAAATAATGAAAGATGAACATGAAACATGAGCAATGATACCTTGAATGATGTCTTGTAATACAAATCAACAATCTAGCATGAAATGGCCATGAAGGATATAGATCTAGATCTTGAGATAAGTGTAGAACAATGCTTGACCTTGGATCTTGAATGCAACATCACAACACTAGCTCAATAGCATGATTGATGCTTGATAATCTTGACATGATAATGGATCTTGAATTGTTGCAACAATTGATGAAGAATTTTTCCCTTGAATGCCTTAAAAATGATCTTGTAAACAATTGAATGCTCTTGTGAACTCAAAATTTCTATTATGAATGCTCTCACAAAATTCTTAGGTGAAAATGAGTGAAAGAACCTTGTACTTATACTTAATTATGCAATAATTCTCGAAATTACGACACTACAACCTAACATCATATCTAGGAGGATAAAATCACGCCAAAAATTTGAATTAATTTTAATTTTGTACCACATGAGACTCATTCACCCAAGGTGGTGAAGGAGTCTCATTAGGCATAATTTATGGGGACCATTTTTAAAAATGCTTTGAAAGTAGTGCAGGAGCACCTTGTGAGTTTTAAGCCTCCATGAGGCAATTCTAGTTTTGGATTGAGTTTGATGTTTTAAAGATGTAATAAGGTCTATTTAGATCACATTATATGTGATTGAGTAACTTTAGGTCCTAGGGAGTCATTTTATAAACGTTGCTCAAATATTGCAAAAATTGCCAAAAGTTGTCATGGCAAAATTGTAAAAGTTGCAAAATGGGAAGTTGAAGGGTCAAATTAGTTTAGAAGATTAAAATTCAGTTGTAAGTGGTTGTAATTGGTTGGAAAAGGGATAAATAGGGCCTCTTGCATCATTGTAAGGTAGGGGGGTTGGTGTATGGAAGAAAAAGTTAAATAAAGAACACTGTTTTGAGCATTTTTCAACATTTTGCTCTAAAATTTGGTTTTGCACGTGTGTGTACAGCTTGGCCAAGGCTTTGAATTGATTTTTTAAGATGGTATTATAAATCCCTTCTCCACTCCATTTTTTTCATTCAATTTCATTACTTTTTTCTTTAGATATTTCAAATTTACTCCAAGTGGTTAAGATTCAGATTTGAAGGTGGCAACAGGCAATCAAAATTCAATAACTTATAATTTCTCCAATGAAATCTCATAAAAATTGGTGTGAAGGTCTGTGAGGACATACTCTTCAATATTCTCCAATTTTCATGGTAAAAAAATAAGTTCAAGATTATGCCTTTTTGAGAAATCCCTAAGCTATCATAATGTGTTTTTTGTGCAAGAAGAGGTGGTTTAAGGTTAATAAATGTTGTAAACCTTGGGGGAAGCAATTTTTTAAGGAACTTTTGAAGTGGTGGCAAGGTGTATGCAGGCCTGGAGTGTATACTTTCAATAAACCCTCACTATTTGAGCATTGTTTCAAGCATTGAGCAAGGAATTTAAGTTTTTGTTGCATTGGTGAGTGTTTATTTTTTGAATATTGATGATTTGGTAGTTTTGTAACCTGTTGCAATGCTTCCCATAGTTATTTGAGTTTTTGGGGTGATATAGAAGGTACTTGCTTTGTTAATTAAACCTATTTGAGGCTTATTTACTGCAAACAATCAAATTTAAAGGTGATATTTTCAAAACAACTCTATTTTAATTTTTGATATGTCAAAGTATTAAAAAATGGGTCTTTGAAAATGTATGGTGTCTGAGTAATTTCAATTTTTTTTACAAGTTATACCCATTTTTTCTATTATGGACTACTACTAGCATTTGGTGTCATGAGTGCAAGTAATTGAAAGTATGATAAAATAGAGTTATAAGACGGTGCATATTTGTTTTCTTCTTTTCAAAATCAAGATGAATAAGATGTATTTGGGTCTGGTAAGAGTTTAGAAAGATGTTTTGATGATTTGGTTCCTTTGAAGCCTTGTGGAAGTTGCAAAGAAGTTGAGTTGGTGAAACCTTAGTACTACATCAGAAAGGTGTGAAACCAAGTTCAGGACCTAAAAACCTAGGTGGGACTCATTCAACCAAGGTGGAAAATGAGTCCTAGATCACCAAATCTTGGCCACACAACTTGAAAACACTTGAATTATGATTGGATGTTGATTTGTGTCGGGATTATCCTTGAAAAGATGCATTAATTAAGGCTTGTGGATGCAAAATAAGGCCAAATTTAAAGCATAAAGAAGCCCAAATATTAATGAAAACCCTAGAAAAATGTGAAAGTGTGTTACAATACTTCACAAGACTTTATCAAGGTACCATTTTAAGTTCATTAGTTCACAAGGTCCCAAGACCTAATGTGAATGTGTCAAACACATTACAACACTAAATCAATGAAACATTACCTAGGCTCAGTTTAACAAGGAGGGCCCAAACAAGCAAGGAAAAGTAAAAGGGATACTTTTTACATTTCCATAGATAGCTAAGATGTTTTATATTTAACAATTTTAGACAGTGATGAAAAAAATTACCTTCTCTCTCTCTATATATATATATATATTAATGTGGATATATATTAGGATTAGTCAATAATTTAACAGTCCAAATTTTGGAAGTAAACGATTTTTTTGTTAAATAGTTAATTTAAATTTTGAGAATAGTGAAATGAAATTTGAAATTGTATATGTATAAGTAATTGTTTGGTACTTTTTTAATATATATGAGGTGATAGATGTTTGGTAGCATTATTGACTAACACCTAAAGCATAAACATCACAGATTTTTCAAAGGGATCTCAGTGTACAAAAAATACCAATGCCAACAAAATTATGTACCTACTTGTATTATACAATGCATACATGTATACAAATGTATTTTTATGTAATCAATTATATGTGTTATTACAATTCATTTGTGTTATCACTTGAACCTCCTATAGGTGCAAGTGCTAGTATATACTAGTTAGTGTTTTAAAAAAAATCTTTTTTAAGAATTGTGTGCTTTTGGTTTAAACTGCACACATCTTTTTACAGTTTCAAGCAATTTGATTATATCTAGAAATTCATCAACTTACTGTGGATATCTTTCAACTCTAAGGAAGGTTATGAACCTTGTTATTTTAACAAATTGTATCCTGTATAAGGGTTGTATAGGTCTTAGTTCTATGTAAGTTTTTTATACAAGCTTTATTTTTTTCTTAATATTTATTTATTTTAGTTATTTGGTTTTTATTTTTCTAAAAGTTTAATATCAAATTTGGGTTATTTTTACAACTTGACATAGGAGAATGAATTTAAGATGAATGGCATAATCTATGGTCTTCGTTAACTCAACTAATTAAATTATAGTCATTTAATTTTCCTCTCAATTTTATTTGAATATTCCAAATTTATAGTAGGGGAGAGGAGTCGAAACATGCACAGGGGCCTTAACGTGTGATAGGACTGGCACATGTTGGGACCCACAGTGATACGTTGGTCCTCCACAAGTTAGGAAAATACACTTGCATAAAAAAGCATGATAAGATCAAACACAAATCATATATTAAATGAACATCTAATCTTTATATTTGTCAACAAAACAAGTACAGGCTAGTAGCCAAACACATGTAAGTGTTTACAACTTGTATCTGACATATCACCATAAAGATCCAACTTGGAAATAAAAAAATAAAAACATAAAAAATTTCACCCTTCCCCATAAACATTCAAACCCAACCATCACACTAATCTAGGTGTCACTTATAGATTAATCACAACTACACAACAAAATAGAGGTGTCACGTCAACACAATTCAAACCCATGTGTCCCATCTTTGACTGAAATGCTAACCCATTACAACCATGTTTCCCATCATAGCATAACCTAAACAACAAGCAAATGCATCCGCCTGTCTCATCAAACATGAGACCTACAACACGTATTAGTAGGATTCTATCCCATCTCACCAAGTAGGGTGCACACATACTGGCTCCTTCCTCTAAAAAGCCACCTGCATTCAAAAATACAAGTTGTAAGGGCCCCATTATTCATAAAAAAATTATGGAAAAAAATGCAAACAACCCACCAAACCAATCAACTCAAGAATTAATGGCCGAAATCAATAAAATTTTCAATTCATATCACCTAGAATTCAAATTCAAAATATGACAGTGATTTAATTCACCAGACCAAACAAGCATCAATCATATTCAAATAATACCCAATTCAAATAGTTGTGAAAACATTCAAGTATCCATTTATTCTACAATGAGTGACATAAGAAAAGGAGGAGTGACAAACACATAATTGACCGACATAACAACAAGAGGAGGCACCAACACAGATTCAAGTCCAACAACTTCCATATTGTTCTAGGTATTCCTCTTACTATTTTCCATTCGTGAGCTTTATATTGTTTTTCATTACAACCACTAAATTCATAGGTTAGCAGTTGTGTTTCCATGTCATAAAATGTTAGTGTGGTTCCCAGATTGTTGTGCATGAGTATGTTTATGTTGTACATGCCTTTAAGATATGATATTTTTTAATAGGAAATTTATTGTTTTCCATTTGTAAGCTTTATATTGATCTTCATTACAACCATTATAGTCATAGGTTGACATTTTTGTTTCCCTAGGGTTTATATTCCAAATATTACAATAATAGGTTAGCATTTATGTTTCCCTAGGGTTTATATTGCAAATATTATAGTCATAGGTTAGCATTTGTGTTTCCCTAGGGTTTATATTGCAAATATTATAGTCATAGTTTAGAATTTGTGTTTCCCTAAGGTTTATATTGTAAATATTATAGTCATAGTTTAGCATTTATGTTTCATAGGTTTTGCTTTATCATTCAATTTGGTTATCTTATTCTCATAGGTTTTGCATTATCATTCACTCTGGTTATCTTATTATCATAGGTTTTGCATTATCATTCACTTTGGTTATCTTATTCTCATAGGTTCTACATTATCATTCACTCTGGTTATCTTATTGTCATTAGTTCTGCATTATCATTCACTCTGGTTATCTTATTCTCATAGGTTTTGCATTATCATTCACTCTAGTTATCTTATTGTCATAGGTTTTGCATTATCATTAACTCTAGTTTTCTTATTCTCATAGGTTTTGAATTATCATTCACTTAGGTTTTTTTATTCTAGTCATTAATTTGGGGGTTTCATTTTTTATTAGGTTTTGTTTCATTTTTTTCACAGGTTTTGCTTCATCAATTCAGTCATTCAAAATATTACATCATTTTTCACAATAATTTATGCCTGTGAATGAGTTCATCATGCACAAAATATGTGGGATTTGTTAAACTCTTATTGCTTTTCATCTATAATCTTTATATTGTGTTTCCCTATGGTTTATATTGCAATAATTATAGTCATAGTCAAACAATTGTGCCCCCTACATTTTATATTGCAATCGCTATAGTCATAGGTTAGCAGTTGTGTTTCCCTATGTTTGAGATATGAGATCCGTTAAGCTCGGACTTACTATTTTACATTTGTAAGATTTTAATTATTCTTCATTACAACCATTAGATTCATAGGTCAGCAATTTTTTATCCCTATGGTTTATATTGCAATCACTACATTCATTGTTAAATAGTTGTGTTTCCTTACGGGTTATATTGTAATCATTACAGTCATAGTTAAAATGTGAGTGTGGTTCCTAGTTTGTTGTGCATGAGTATTTTTATGTTGTAGATGCCTAAGAGATATGAGATATTGTTAAACTCTAAATTTTGTTGTTAAACTCTAACTCCCTTGCATACTGTGACCGATGGACTAGTATGGGCCAATTACAATTGATCCTGGATGAAGAATCGAAGCATAATAAAGCCACTAATGTCAATCTCAACAGGATCAATCAAATGTAAATTAAACCAAGCATCCATTAAAACTAAGCATTCTAAACTACGAAAGCATTAAAATGTCTACTCTAATCCATGTGAAACTTATCCTGTTGTGGGAATGGTGTCATGTTGATGTGGAATGGCGACCCCTTCCCAATCCCGTGGATAAATGAGCTTGTTCCAATCAGTTTTATTGAAGAAAAATGATGGAACATTCATGAGATGTGTATGAAAATGGGATTTTAATCTAAATGAGTATGATGCAAGCTAATCTAACATGATTTCTATGCTAAAATGATCTAGATATGCAAAAGGTAAGCTAATCTAAATGAATTCTAAACTAAAAGATTCAAACCCTAATTAATAAACAAGCTAAATGGATGCATTATGTGATCATGGAAGCCATTAATGGAAGCTTAAAGATAATTAATTTAATTAAAATAAACTAAAAGATGCTAAATTTGTGCTAAATATGAGTGTGATTGTGAGTGATTTTAACAACACAACTTTGATGTTAAAAGATGGATCCATTTGTCTCCAAATAGTGAACTATTTATAGGAGAGCAAATGAGAAATGGAGGGTTGAGATAAAAAAGGCTAATCAATGGTCAAGGATGGAGGAAATTGGAGGCATGGATCATGGATTCTCATCAACGGGTGAGAATGCAAGATGAGATTTAATCAAGGGCCCATATTCCTTCAAACAAACACACTGTTGACCTATACAAGAGGTCATAAGTTAACTTGCACAAGAAGTTTTGAGTTAACTTGCATATGAAGCTTTGTAAGAATATTATCTTTTTCAAATGAGTGAGGAGAGAATATTCTTTAGAATATTCTCATGGGTGAGGAAAAATATATTCCTTTTGGAGGAATGTGCAAAGGAGGAATATTCCCTTGCAAGTGGGCAGATTAGATTTAATTAGGATAATTGATAATTAAACAATGTTAATTATACAATTAGGGATTATAAGAATTAAATGATATTCCATTAAATTAAGTAATTTAATGAAAATGGGGAAAGGTGATGACATTTAATTAAATAACAAGTGGTGTTATTTAATTAAATAAGAAGATTTAGGGATTGAAATTAAATAGTTTGATTTATTTAATTTAATAAGATGAAGTGTTAGCATGAAAAGGGGTGAATAACCTAATTAGGTCTTTTAGATTAATAGATGCAAATGAGGCTTGCTTAATTAAATAGCTAAGCTAATTTAATTAATTAAGCAAAAAGAGGATGGGTTTCAGGACGAAATGATGTTAGTATACCTGATTTGAGTGCATGATATCATTCAAGACATTTTTAAGTGTCTACACATACATTGTAATTTTGTGCTTGTCACTTCTCCTTTCCTTATTGTTACCTATTTTAGCTACTAGCTCAAATAGGTAGAGCTATTATGTTTTACAAATTAAAGAAGGTACATTTTATTCTGCTATATCATTTTCATGTGCATAAACAAAATCAGAAGATTACATTATCATATTGCATTCATGTAGATGCATATAACATAGGAGAAAGATTGCAAAATATTTTTAAGAAAAGTAATCCTTATTGATAGTATAAATGTGTAAGGTCTCACACAAGCCATGAGACTAACTATTTTAATGCAAATGAAAGAAAAGATTATACATTTATAGATATTAATAAGAAGGAATTCACATATGAGGAAGGGTGACTCGTCATTGCCTAAATGACGAGTCTTAGTTGAGTTGTCCTACATCTTTGTCAGTCTGTCGCTTGTCCTGTAACCACCTTCAGTCTCCTTCTTGCTCTTAGTTTCTTGCATTTGAAAGAGAGTGTTTTTAGAGAAATGAAAGGTCACTAATCCATACATGCACATACCTCTATAAAAATACAATTTTACCTTCATTTGCATTGCAACAGTCAAATCAAGCATATTAGATATATCCAAAAAATAAGAATGATCTGTCATTTGCACATATTTTTCTAGCATGTTTGCTTTCTGTGTAGATATAGGAAAAGTAATGTTGTTGTTTTGATTTATCAAATTACAACATGTGGGGTAAAATGTGTCTCCCATAAGGGTTGAGACCAACATGTAGCCCTCTAATGGATCCTTGAAAGCAAGTTTCATTAACATGATGATATTGATTTAGAACAAATACCTTATCAATAAGAGTTCTCCCCTATTAATAAGGTCAATCCCAACCAATAGGAACATGGTATAAAAACTAGCTTTCAAAGATTCCATATTTCTAGTTTGAGATTCATAGGTACAAGGAAAACATGTGTATTAAATGATGCAAATTCTACACAAAAGCTTCATAAATTTAGCCTATTGTGCTATGGTTGCAAGTGATCAAAACATAAAGGGATGGTGTTTCCATAAGCACTAAGTAATCAAGCAGTAGGATTCCATCATAGAGAAGAGGAGCAATACCATACAAAATATGGTGTGTTGATGCATTCATGTTCACCTTTGCATAAGAGTCATAAGACATGACAAGGTTGTACAAGTCACATGTCTACACTATCATTTATCGTTGTACCAAGATTTCAATGGAAAGCTTTGTATTATGAAAACAAAAGGTAATACTTCAAAGTTTGATGCATTGTACATGATTAAATGATGCATGAAAAGGAGAGGATAGAGTTTTAGAAATGCATATAATTGATGCAATCATGTAATCAATATGTAGAGGTAGCAGTTTAGAGAACTATGAGGATATGCTTTTCATATGTTTAGGTTTCAGTTAAGGGTTTTAATGATCACAATGAGTTTACTAAGTCACTGCCATAAATAACAAATGTATGTTCAATACAATCACAATATAAGGATAGTGACGATTCTGATTTTCCAATGAGAACTTCAACAGGACAGTCATTTCAAGATGAGATTGTCATATAGGTTATGAAGGAATCATTATCATGTGCATAGAGTACAGTGCCAAACATCAAAACAATCACTACCCATTAGGGTTGAAACAACAACAATTTCAATCAGACCAACAAAAGGTTTTGGTTTTGTGTGACGATGTAAAGAAAAACTTGACTCTACAAGCAAAGAAGAATTCTTTGGGGTGTGTCAAGCATTTTAAAAGACAATTAAGACCATGAGTTCAAGTGTAATGAAGAAAAATCAGAATTATATGAACCCTAGCCCAATATACAATTTGGAGTACCAATTATGATACATTTTCTCCAAAATAGTGGAATGTTACATTACAATACTAGCAAAATCTAAATTTTTTCATAATCCTTATCAGTTTGATGTATCACTGTAGAAGTAGTGTTTTTTAGTTTTCATTTTTAAAGAATTCCTTCTCCCTTTTCCTCTACAAAAAAATTAGTATTTTAGGTGACAAACAACTAGGAGCCAACCTTATCTAGAGATTCACTCCATTTGTTAAGTGACCCACAACCTAGGAGTGATTCCATGTTTCGTTGGAGTGCTAAGTCCTACAACTTAACTTGTTAAATCCTACAGCTTAGTTAGGGTGCAACTCTAGTAGATAACAGTTTTGGCACGCCCGGTGGGACTGTCGAATCAGATAGTTTAGAAATTACATGTTTATTGCTAGTTTTTGATATGCAACTAGTGAGTTTCAGGCCTTTCAAAGGCTAACATCAGCATATCATGGTGACTTTGTGTACCAATGCATCATTGAGAACTTTAGAGTATTGAGGAATTTGGTGTTTTCCTTAGTATTATCATCCTTTGTAGGTGGTACAAACAACACCATGGTGACTCTGACATTATAACAACTAGTTTTAGCAGTCCAGATACCTACAATTAAATGAGGTTTGTTGTTTAGACTTTATTTTTCTTCATGTTTTACCTTTGTAATGTCTAATTATCAACACTATAATGGATTCTCACCTCCATTCCATGAAAATAATGCACATATGCCTTCTTACCAACCATATTACACATAATAGCTTGTTGGTTTTATTCTGAATGACCCTGCAACTGTAGATTACCAACATTCTCATCATGTTTTCCACCCTCCCATCCTTGCTCAATCTCAGTATTAGCCTCCATATGCCCAGAATCAACCCCATCAAGAATATGATTATTCACATAACCGACCACAAGAGAAGGTTCCCATACCAAAGTGTGTTGGATCTAATCCAACAATTTGATCAGACGTTGTGGGATCTGAGCCAAAGTCTTGACTATATGAAGATTAATGATATTGGTAAGATGTTCTCACACATGAATGGGATGTTGGTTGACATCAAGAAGCAAAAAAAGATCATTATGCAGCATCAAGAAATGGTTGAACAAGCCTATTTTTATGATCAAGAGTTGAAGATGCAGAGGATGCAGTTTGAAGGACTTGAAGGGGAGATAGATGCTAAGGAGGAGGAAATGAATATTTTTTCTGCTCGGGTGTAAAGTAGTTAGGCTTACTCAGAGTATCAATTCCAACTACATGAGAAGATTTTTGAAAAGTAGAGAGCTGCTATGAAAGAAGAACAGATTCAAACAACTCCTACTATTCTAGAGCAGCCTATTCAAGAAGAGGTTCATAATTATAAATTCCCAAGCTTTAAGCAAAATGAGTCTCTTGAACCTCCTATAGCTGAGATTCCAAGTTTCATAAGCCTTCATCTTTTAAGGATTGAGGAAAATAATCAGTTACAACAACCTAATATAGTAACAAAGCAACCCATTAATTAGGATAGCTTACTCATCATGGAGAAGTTTAAAAATGCAAATCCCTTACATTTAGCTATGGATTATTACCAGTTAGAGCAGCAAAATATTGAACAAGAAAAGATATCACAAGATGGGTCTTTGTATGTTTATACTAATAAGCTTCCATGTTCTATTGAAAAGGATGAAATTTTTTCAATAGTTCATCCAAGGCAGCAGGGTGATGAAGTGCAAAAGGTTGTTGCAGAGGACCAACCTTCAGCTTGGATTGATGAATTACCTGCTTTTGTCGACAAGGATGAAGATTCAAAGCAACAAGAGGACATCAAGCAGTGTGGCGAGTTGTAGGTTCAAGAATCAAGACAATAGCCTGAAGAGGTTGAAAAAGGTGATGTAGGCCATAATTTCATAGCTTCATTTGATGATCTTCCATGTTTTTTTGAGCATGATGAGGAGAGCATAAATTTGGTCATAAGTCAACAACATGAGGTTGAAGGCCTTGAGGTTTTAATTCCTCAAGAGAGTTTCCATGAGCTCAATATCAATCCTCCCACACAAAAATGCAATGAAAAACATGAGGATTTGTTTCAAGCTAAAATTGAGTTCTTCTGCTCATGTTTAGATGTTATGCCAACACCTTTGGAGGAAGATTTTCAAGAACAACAAGAACAAGAAGTGGAAGTAAACATGTTCAGCCCCTTTTGTATCAATAAATCAGTAGAATTAGACATGGAGCCAAAGGAAGAATACAGTATTGGTAGGGGTGAGTATATTCTCTCAAGTCAAAAAACTTCCCATGAAGTTGATTTGCATAATCTTAGCGAGCAACCTCCTTTCTAGTGTACAGAGGAGCTTGAGGTTGTTGCATTGATTGAAAGTGTGCTGGAAGAGGCTATCTCATTGTTTTGACATTTTCCTTTCTCCTTTGAAAAAGAAAATTCTAATTTGGGTATCCAAGAGGTTGAGCTACATGCAAGTATTGTTCAAGTTGAACAAGAGAAAAAGTTGGATGCTACTCCTCAAGGTATGAGTTTTGATTGCTTTCCAAGTCCTCAAGAAGTCAGTCAAGAGAATATGTCAAAACCTATTATAAATAAAAAAATTAATGTTGAGTTGGATGAGGATTTGTACACTAACATAATAGAGGAGTTTTGGGTATACCCCGATGACATATTTTCAAGTGATTCAAATCAGAAAGATGAAATCAAAGCAGCAGATCTCAATTAGGAAGTCAGTAATAAAATTTTAGGTTTCATCTATTCTAGGGGTTGTCCAATCAGATATTTATGGAGGTTATTGATGTTCCCGAGGTCATTCTTGTACCAAAGCATGAGGATGCAATTGAAGAAGAAGCTGAATTTGAAGTTATAGTTGAAAGTGATCAAGTTTGGCTCACTTGTCTAGTTCAGAACAGTAGTAGGCATGATCAAATTCAAGGTGTAAGTGAGCTTATTTGCATATTGCATGAAATATTGCAATAGTCAATTGAATATCTGCATGTGTTGCATGTTCTTTCAGCAATACATAATCATGTAATGCATCAATTGTTGATTAGAAAGGGGTGTTATTTTGTAAAGCCAATCAATGGTTTTGTTTGACTAGCTTCTCTATTGGTTAGGGTAGGTTAGAATAAGTTTCATTTTCCCTAAGTTCTTTTCGGCACACTTAGGTAGTTTTATTTCTATAGTTTTGTTTTCAATAAGTTTCCAAGGTGTCTTGCACTATTCTAGTGAGTTACAAAAACATACAGGACTATTTTCAATTTGTGTCAACTTTTAGGTGACTTTGTGCCCAATGGATAGGCTTAGGCAACTGGTCAGGATCTTTAGCAGGAAAACATATAATAGATGTCGCAAAAAATGTTACCTATTTTAGCTACTAGCTCAAACAGGTAGAGCTATTATGTTTTACAAATTAAAGAAGGTGCATTTTATTCTACTATATCATTTTCATGTGCATAAACAAAATTAGAAGATTACATTATTAGATTTCATTCATGCAAATGTATATAACATAGAAGAAAGATTGCAAAATATTTTTAAGAAAAGTAATCTTTATTGATAATATAAATGTATAAGGTCTCACGCAAGCCATGAGACTAACTGTGTTAATGCAAATGAAAGAAAATATTATAAATTTATAGATATTAATAAGAAGGAATGCACATATGAGGAAGGGTGAATCATCATTGCCTGAATGACAAGTCTCAGTTGAGTTGTCCTACATCTTTGTTAGTCTATCGCTTGTCCTGCAACCACCTTCAGTCTCCTTCTTGCTCTTAGTTTCCTGCATCTGAAAGAGAGAGTGTTGTTAGAGAAATGAAAGGTCACCAATCCATACATGCACATACCTCTATAAAAATACAATTTGACCCTCATTTGCATTGCAACAGTCAAATCAAGCATATCAGAGATATCAAAAAAAAAAGAATGATCTGTCATTTGCACATATTTTTCTAACATGTTTGCTTCCTGTGTAGATATAGGAAAAGTAATGTTGTTTTGATTTATCAAATTACAACATGTGGGGTAAAATGTGGCTCCCATAAGGGTTGAGCCCAACATGCAACCCTCTAGTTTTATTAGAGAGGGATAGTCACCATTTATATCACTAATGGGATCCTTGAAAGCAGGTTTCATTAACATGGTGATATTGATTTAGAACATATACCTTATCAGTAAGAGTTCTCCCCTATTAATAAGGTCAATCCCAACCAATAGGAACATGGTATAAAAATTGGCTTTCAAAGATTCCATATTTTCAATTTGAGATTCATAGGTACAAGGACAACATGTGTATTAATGGATATAAATTCTACACAAAAGTTTCATAAATTCATCCTATTGTGCTATGGTTGCAAGTGATCAAAACATAAAGGAATGGTGTTTCAATAAGCACTAAGTAATCAAGCAATAGGCTTCCATTACAGAAAAGAGGAGCAATACCATGCAAAATATGGCATTTTGATGCATTCATGTTCACCTTTGCATAAGAGTCATAAGACATGACAGGGTTGTACAAGTCACATTTCTGCACTATCATTTATCACTGTACCAAGATTTCAATGGAAAGCTAAGTTGTATCATGAAAATAAAAGGTAATGATTCAAAGGCCGATGCATTGTACATGATTAAATGATGCATGAAGAGGAGAGGACAGAGTTTTAGAAATGCACATAATTGATGCAATCATGTAATCAAGATGCAGAGATAGCAGTTTAGAGAACTATGAGGATATGCTTTTCATATGTTTAGGTTTTAGTTAGGGGTTTTAATGATCATAGTGATTTTACTAATCATTTCCATAAATAACAAATGCATGTTCAATACAATCACAATATAAGGATAGTGAGGATTTTGATTTTCCAATGAGAACTTCAATAGGACAGTCATTTCAAGATGAGATTGTCATATAGTTTATGAAGGAATCATTATCATATGCATAGAGTATAGTGCCAAACATAAAAAAAATCACTGCCCATCAAGGTTGAAGCAACAACAATTTCAATTAGACCAACAAAAGGTTTTGGTTTTGTGTGACGGTGTAGAGAAAAACTTCACTCTACGGGCAAAGAATAATTCTTTGGGGTGTGTCGAGCATTTTAAAAGACAAATAAGACCATGAGTTCAAGTGTAATGAAGAAAAATCAGTCTTATATGAAGCCTCGCCCAATATACAATTTGGAGTACCAATTATGATACATTTTCTCCAAAATAGTGGAATGTTACATTCCAATACTAGCAAAATCTGAATTTTTTCATAATCCTTATTAGTTTGGTGTATCACCGTAGAAGTAGTGTTTTTCAGTTTTCATTTTTAAAGCATTCCTTCTCCCTTTTCCTATGCAAAATATCACTAGTTTAGGTGATAACCAGCTATGAGCCAGCCTTATCTAGAGATTCACTCCATTTTTTAGGTGACCCATAGCCTAGGAGTGATTCCATGTTTCTCTGGAGTGCTAAGTCTTGCAGCTTAACTTGTTAAATCCCATAGCTTAGTTAGGGTGCAACTCTAGTAGATAAAACTTATGTCACTCACTCTCGAATAAATGTAACTCTATAAACTATTAACAGTATTTCTGAATTTTAATGCAACAAACTAAAAGGAAAACACATACAAAAAATAATGAATCTTTTGTTCTAGCATCACTATATTCATACATATAAAGATAATTGTTCAAGCATCACTATTTTGATTATACTTATTTTGTGTAGATGGATAAGGGTAATGCAGTGGTGACCCATATTGGAACCAAAAAGAAAAGAAAAAAGCCACGACATGATTGCCCTCCCACAAACAAGGGGCTAAATTTCCCCTAGAAGAAGATCTTGTTGCACTAGTAGAGGAGAATTATACTCCTTGAATACTATAGAATGAGGTTCCTACACCTTGAATACCACAAAAGGTAACAATGAAACAATAGTTGCAATCTTTGGAGGACATGAAAGGGGCACTCTATGAAGTTGACGAAAATGACATGTCAATAAGGAGAGCTTCTAAAAAGTGGAAAATCCTAACAACCACACTCTCCAAATGGCTTAGCAGACTAACGACAATGTCCTAGAAAGGTCCGCCAACAATCCTCACTAAAGAGGAAGAACATCTAATTGTGGAATGGTGCAAGTAAATGGCTAATTTTGGCCATGGTGTTGAGATAGTCAATCTTAAGGTAGGGGTTGCCCAAATTTGTCAAGATAGGCCAAACCCTTTCACCAATGGGTTCCCAAGGAAGTCCTAGTAGACAGCTTTCAAGAACCGACATCTTGAACTTGTGTTGCAGACTGCTAAAGGCCTAGAAAAAGATAGGGAACTCAACCTTAGACCTACTATTGTAGCAACTTTCTACAATACATTGTGTGCAACGTATGAAGCATTTCCATATGGTCCTCATCGCATTTGGAATTGTGATGAAACTGGTATCCAGGAAAGAAGAAATGGGTCCATGAAGGTGTTGGCCAGAAAAGGTAGTAGGAATGTGTCATACAGGTTAGAAACCAAGATCAGACATGCAAACCAAAAAATCCTTCCACATAAGAGAAAAATAGAAAAAGAAGAGCTTTGCAAGATGTGCAAAACATTATTATTCAAGAATTCATAATTACATGAGAATGATTAGCTTTATAAAAGAAAGTATGCATAACCCTAATCTTATCTTGAGAAAAAAGATAGCTCAACAAGATAAAGATGAGAATAATTAACCTAGGAATTAAATATTACCTAAGTAAAGTTATGCAAGTGCAATATAATATTAATTACACTAGCACCCCCCATAAGTGAAACTTAGGGAGACTAAAAAAGCATGCACCTAAAACTAAGATGAATGCAAGAAAGCATGAATGGGTCCCGACAACAAGGCCTGATCAGGTACCCATGTACAAATGCAATAATGAGGTAGAGAAGGAAAACCCAGTGGGACAAAACACCCCTACAATGAGATGAATGTTGTAAAGAAGCACTAGAAGAACACTATGGAGTGATACTGGAACCACAATCTGACAAGAAAGGAAAGATACTTCTGTCTACAAGAAACCAAAAATGGAATCATAATAATGTGACAGCAGACCTGATGCCACGGAACACTGGGAAACTCACAAACTGGAACAACCTTGGAATCTGTGAAGCAACAGTAGATGAAATGATGACAAAATATGGAAACCGTGTATCTCGATGTCGATGTCAAACTGAGACTAAAAATCTTCCTCGAGAACAAATACCATAAATACTCTGGAACATTAACCATAAAAACATGGCCCTCAAACTAAGAAGGATCTGAACCAATGCGGATCAATAACCATAAACTCCCAATCTGAAGTGTGAACTGATGAATCTGATATGTGCCAAGCTAGAGCAAGATGTGGCCAAAAGAAACTAAGAAACCCAATATAACCCATGTGAGTTGTCAGCAAAACAAGACAGAGATCAAAGTGCATGCATACTCTAATCAGATTATTATGCAAGAAACAAGACAGAGATCAAAGTGCATGCACACTCTAATTAGATTATTATGTGACTTTTGAGGATGAAAAAGGCATCAAAAAAGAAAAACCAAAAAACAACACCTACACCATTGCATAGAGCTCGGAACCAGCTTATTGACGATATCTCATTTTCAAAAAAACGACGTTGTATGCGAAAGTTATCCTCAATTCTATGAAACTACTCCAAAATTTCCCAATATGGCCTCCAGAAGCACCTAGGGGCTAAAAAAATAGAGCCCCTGGTTGCCTGGGTGGACCAGGGGGCTGGTGGCTAGCTCCTAGGGTGAAGCCCTTGGTCACTCACATGACTAGGGTTGGTGCTAGCGGTAGCCGGCGGGGCTGAATGCAGGCTCCGATTGCTGATGTGACCAACACCTAAGCGCTGAGGGGCTGAGCAATGCGACTAGGGCCAAAGCTTTGGTGAACAGTTCTCCAAAGGACCATAGGCTAGAGGAAAGACCCGTAGGGGCTTAGATAAGTAGAGTGGTGGAATGGGCGGAGGAGGTCGTTGGGTGGTGAGCTAGCAGAGCTCCGGTGGCCGCTCGGCAACGGATGAGCGGTGATGCACATTTGAACTGAGCGTAAAAAATTGTGCTTTTTTTTATTATTATTTTTTTGAATTTTTTTGGTACTATGTGCCTTGAGAAACGTGCCTGGGGCCATACGGCCCTCGAACAATTTTTTTTTCCTCCCTAGTTGATTGTGTCCAAATTGGACGAATTTTATATGAAAATAGGGGTTTTTGGGTGTTGCGAATCCAACGAGGAGGTCCGTTTTGGCCCAAAGTGCTCCAAAAATTAGGCGACCCCCAAATCTCTCAAAAAATCCACCGAACTTGAAACCCTCATAGATTTCTTCAATGATGACCAAAATCAGTGAAATAAAAGCCATTTTTGACCTTTTCTAGCACTCTGAATCCAATGGAAAACCCCGATCTAATCCAAGATGTTGCATGAATATGCTCAAGGAGTGAAACCCTCAAGGAACCTTGAACATGCTTTGCATTGAAAATCTCCAAAAAATTTGAGAAGGGGCTGCAAATTGAGGCTCTGGTACCATGTTAGAAACCAAGATCAGACATGCAAACCAAAAAAACCTTCCACAGAAGAGAAAAATAGAAAAAGAAAAGCTTTGCAAAAAGATGTGCAAAATATTATTATTCAGGAATTCATAATTACATGAGAATGATTTGATTTATAAAAGCAAGTATGCATAACCCTAATCTTATCTTGAGCAACAGGATAGCTCAACAAGATAAAGATGAGAATAATTAACCTAGGAATTAAATATTACCTAAGTAAAGTTATGCAAATGCAATTAAATATTAATTACACTAACAATACATTATTTCGAAGAGTCCTGAATGGATAACCATTTTATGCTATGTCAATGCTGCCAGGTAGAGGATTCTAGGCTTTTAATTGTTCAAAGGGAATCAAAACATAAATAATTACATTGTAGACTATGAACCAAGTGCTTGCATGGTAGCCCAACCCCATGCATGGATGACTAAATACTTGTTTATAGATTGGTTGACCCACTTTACAAACTCAATTTCAGGCAATGTGTCACTCACCAATAGGTAGTTGTTGATTTTTGATGGGAATGGAAGCCATGTAGCACTCAAAACCATCCAAGAAGCAAGAGATTTGGGTGTAGATTTACTAAAATTTCCATCACACACCTCACATAAGCTATAGTCATTGGATGTGAGTGTCTTTTCACCTTTTAAATCTTACTTCAAATTAGAATGCACAAATTTTTTTGGAAAGGTTTTCAAACATTGAAGTGAGGAGGAAAAAACTTGCAATGTTAGGTAGCAAAGCATTGATAAGAGCTTTGACAATTGAAAACATCAAAATGGGATTTAAAAGGACTAGGATATGGCCACTCAATCCAGATGCACTCATGAATGATAAACATCCTAGTGAGGATGCTTCTACTGTGGAAAACATTCTTAGCCTTTTAGGAGTTGTTGTGTCAAGAGATAATGTAGCACAATTGCAGTCCACTCTTCTAGATGGAAAATTGCAGTCTGCAACAAAATCACAATAGTCACTTGATAGTTGTCCTATTGATTCAGTTGCACAAGTGGTGGTTGATTAACAAACTCCTCCCATGGTGGACAACCCCATTGACCAATTCAGTGATAGTTTAGGTCTTCCATTGCAATGTATCCAACCATCCTGGTTGGTGGAGGGAACAATGAATCTAGGCATTGATTTGCATGTCCTAGAATAGTAGGGTACTTATAGTTTTCCATCACCACCAGGTCTGCAATTGACCTATCTAAAGTTGTGCATTACTATGTTCCTTCTTGCACTTCAGATTTAGGAGGCAATCAAGATTTTACCAAGGACTCACAGGTAGTGGAGGAAAAAATTTCCTCACAGTTGGATCAGACACAACAAATAGAAATAGTTCCGCACATCAACAAATTCCTCAAGTTGCTTGTACACACTATCCATAAAAAAAATCCAAAGGTGGTGCAATTTGGTTGAGTAGACATTCTCAACTATTGACGAAAAATGACTACATGAATATTAATGCAACAAGAGGAAAGGAAGAAAGAGGTTGAGGAGATAAAATCCTGAAAGAGAAGAAAATGAGGAGAAAAAGGTAGCAAGAATGTGACAAAGGAGTTGAAGGAGCAAGCCAAAATAGAGAGGGAGATACAACGTAAAGAAAAAGAGCAGCAAAAAAAACAATAGAAGAAGGATAGAGATGCCAAAAAGGAGCAAGAGAGGCTTCAAAGGGAATAAGACCAAAAGGAAAAATATATTAATGAGGCTTAGAGGGATTTACAAAGAGAAAGGCAGTTAAGGACCCCTTCTAATCCCTTGTCTCAAATTAATGGAGTATTCCATGATATTCTCAACATAAATATCCCTCACTTCTCCACAGAAATGAATTATTCAATCCTCTCCCAATTTGACTTTAGGTGCACTCAATATCCAAATCAGACTGCCACTTGGGATGTACAAATGTGCTCACCACCACCCCCAACACATGTCACTTGCACCCAATTTTCCAGTCCAACTCCCAGTCATGTAAGCATCACTCCTCATCGACTAGAAGGGGACAAGAACATGGCTAGTGGCACCCCAAGTAGCCAACCACCATTTCCCTATCACAACGGCTAGATGTGGCCTTAATTTTATTTCATTTGCAATTGATGTTTTGGACAGTTTATAAGTTAAATGATATCTACAAATGCAACCTTATTATTAATAGTTTTAAATTTATGATAACTACAGATGCATCACTATTGTTTTGATTTGCAATGCATTTTGATCAGATTGCAATGTGTGTTGTATTTATGCTTCTTGTTTCCACCTAGATGTTCAATTGATAGTTTCTCATTTTTAGTTTTTATTTTTGATTGAATTTGACATGTGGACAACACTATTAGTCGATCTTAAGAAAAATGCCATTTTTTGCCATGTGACCAAAACATGCTCGGTCAAAATGCTAGTTGGTGTGTGGTACGGTGTGCAAAGTGGAGTGCCTTGCCATGTTACCAAAAATCACTCCACCACCCTTTCACTACACTGCCTCACATTAATCTCTCGCCAGCATTCAATGGTTGTTTTGATGCCATAGATAAATTTGGGGATGTTCTCTTTTTCATAGGTTTTGCTTCATCAATTCAGTCAAGTAAGCAATAGAGACATAGATATTCGTGGTTTGTTTAGTGTAAGAAAAAGAATACATGTACGAAATTGTATATACATATACACATACATACATATACATATATATATGCATATGTATACATATATATACATATACACATACATATACATATACATATACACATATACATAATATTGTTGGTTGTTTCAATGCCATAGATAAATTTGGGGGTGTTCTCTTTTTCATAGTTTTTGCTTCATCAATTCAGCTAGGTAAATATGTATACACATATATATACATATACATACATACATACATATATATATATATATATATAGATATATATATATATATATATATATATATATATATAGATATAGATATATATATATATATATATATATATATATATATGGTTTACAATTATGTTTTTTTGTTCTTCAATTTAGTCATATAAATATTGTTTTTTTTTTTCATGTGTCACTCCATGTAGACCGTCAAAAATTGGATGTGCACATTTCAGCATCTCTCCCCTATGCAATAACTAGACATAGTTTTTCAAAAACCTCAATATTGTTAAACAATGTTGCAGTAGTCATCCAATTCTATGTGAATGGTAGACTACAACATAGTTGAACATAGATAGAATTTTGAAAACCACGTCCAACTATTGCTACCACCTCAAAGGAAGGTATAGAGTCATGTCAAAAATAATTGAATTGTTGTTGGCACTACAATTACATGCCTATATGGTGCAATTATTATGCTTGTGTTTGGGATGACAGACACATGTGACGTGGATGAAATGATTTTGGTAATGGTTGCATTCATTAATGATTTAGGGATACTTGATTTTATGAATTCTCTTATAATGGAAACCTAAGTTACACTTGTCCACAATTCCATTTGATTTGTGAAGTGTTGCATACGAAACCATTAAAGGCCTTCACAAAACTAAGTCCCCTAAATACATATTGTAACAAAGTAGAATTGATGATTATTGTTTTATGGTAATACATGTAGAATTGATGATTATTTTTCTATGGTAATATATGTAGAATTGATTATTATTGTTCTATGGTAATACTTCACAATGTGACATGGATGAATGGATTTTGGTAATTGTTACATTCAGAAATGGTAAGACATGTTGTAACAAAGTCCAACTATTGATTATTGTTCTATGATAATACATGTCGATATATGCAATAAATTATTGGCAGTGTAGTGCCAATGCCTAGACAATGTGAAAGTGATTCAAATAGTTGCAAAATCAAAGGGGTGAAAAATAATAAGTCAAATTTTAAAAAATATCCTATCTAATTTGTGCAGCATATCCTGGAGGTAATAGGAGGAGATGTGCATTAAACACGACTATACAAAAGAATTGGCAGGGGCGATGAGAGATTAATGTGAGCCAGTGGAGTGAAAGGGTGGCCAACTTATACTCTTCAATAGTGCCATAGATAATTTTGGGGGTGGTTGAATTATAGAGGTCTTAATCTTGGAACCATCAAAACAATTTTAACTTCCATCCATACAAATTTTAAAAATAATTTGCATTGTGAAAATTTGTGCAATGATGAACGCACAAATAGAAGTCTTATTTGTTCAAGATATACATGATGTTCATGGATCAAAACATCCATGGTAGATCACGTATATCTTGAACAAATCAACATGTTTCAATGGCTATCATTGTTTGATGAACACACAATAGTTGTAGGACTGAATTGATGAAGCATAACCTATGCAAAAGAGAACACCCCTAAATTAATCAATGACACCTAAAAAAGATACAATAGTTGTAGGATTGAATTGATGAAGCATAACCTATGCAAAAGAGAACACCCCCAAATTAATCAATGGCACCTAAGAAAGATACAATAGTTGCATGAGTGAATTGATGTAGCAAAACCTATAAAAAAGAGAACAAAACCAAATTAATCAATGACACCTAAAAAAGATACAATAGTTGCAGGACTGAATTGATGAAGCATAACCTATGCAAAAGAGAACACCCCAAATTAATCAATGGCACCTAAGAAATATGCAATAGTTCCATGTGAGTGAATTGATGTAGCAAAACCTATAAAAAAGAGAACACCCCCAAATTAATCAACGACACCTGAAAAAGATACAATAGTTATAAGATTGAATTGATGAAGCATAACATATGCAAAAGAGAACACCCTTGAATTAATCAATGACACCTAAGAAAGCTACAATAGTTGCATTAGTGAATTGATGTAGCAGAACCTATAAAAAATATAACACCCCCAAATTTTAATCAATGACATGCCTAAAAAAGATACAATAGTTGCAAGACTGAATTGATGAAGCTTAACCTATGCAAAAGAGAACAACCCCAAATAAATCAATGGAACCTAAGAAAGATGCAATAGTTGCATGAGTGAATTGATGTTGTAGAACCTATAAAAAAGAGAATACCCCCAAATTAATCAATGAAACCTAAAAAAGATCCAATAGTTACAGGATTGAATTGATAACCTATGCAAAAGAGAACACCCCCAAATTAATCAATGGCAACTAAGAAAGCTAAAATAGTTGCATTAGTGAATTGATGTAACAAAACCTATAAAAAAGATAACACCCCCAAATTAATCAATGGAACCTAAAAATAATACAATAGTCGCATGATTGAATTGATGAAGAAAAACCTATGCAAAAGAGAACACGAGCTCAAATTAATCAATGATACCTAAGAAAGCTAAAATAGTTGCATGAGTGAATTGATACAGCAGAACATATTAAAAAGATAACACCCCCAAACACATTTTTCCATCAATGTGAAGAAAATTTGAGAAGATGGTAGATGAAAAGGCTCTAAGGTTGGCAAGGCGTGTGAGGCATTAGGAGCATTGAATGCAGGTTGGCTCAAAGTTTACGCGGGATGTCATGAAAGTAGTGTATGTATATGGACCTATGTCTATGTATATATATATATATACACACACATATATACATATGTATATGTCTATGTATATGCATATGTATATGTCTATACATATGCATATACATATATATAAAGAAGATGGAAGGGACATTGGACTTTAAGTGTAACATGTAGTGGTGGTGAGATTAAGGTTACAGAGACCTTAAGCCAACACATTCTAGCATCAATGTGAAGAAAATTAATCAATGGCACCTAAGAAAGCTACAATAGTTGTAGTATTGAATTGATGAAGTAGAACCTATACAAAAGAGAACACCCCCAAATTAATCCATGGCACTTAAGAAAGCTACAATAGTTGCATGAGTGAATTGATGTTGCAGAACCTATGCAAAAGAGAACACCCCAAAATTAATCAATGACACCAAAAAAAGATACACTTTCAAAACACTTACTCTTATTTGTTGCCAGCCTATACTTATTTTGTTGACAAATATATACGATTAAATGTGCATTTAATATCTGATTTGTGTTTGATCTCATCATACTTTTTTTATGCAAGAGTTTTTTCCTAACTTGTGGAGTACCGAAGTACCACTGTGGAAAATTAATCAATGGCACCTAAGAAAGCTACAATAGTTCGAGGAATGAATTGATGAAGCAAAACCTATGTAAAGGAGAACACCCCCAAATTAATCAATGGCACCAATCCCAAATTTATCTAAGGCACCAAAACAATCTACAATAGTTGTATGACTATATTGATGAAGTAGAACCTATGAAAAAGAAGACACCCCCAAATTTATCTAAGGCACCTAAAAAAGCTATCTATGTTGCATTACTGAATTGATGCAACTATTGCACCTAAGAAAGCTACAATAGTTGCATGACTGAATAACATGAAGCAAAAACTATGAAAACGATGACAACCCCAAATTAATCAATGGCACCAAAAAAAGCTACAATAGTTGCATTACTAAATTAATGAAGCGGAACCTATGAACAACCTAATACCCCCAAATTTATCAATGGCACCTACAAAAGGTTACATAGTTGATGACTGAATTGATGAAGCGAAAGCTATGAAAAACCTAACTCTCCCCAAATTGTAAATGACACCCAAAACTAGTAGATAGATGACAACTGACTTCATGAAGTGGAACTTACAAACAAGATAACACCCACAAAATTATCTATGTTACCTAAAAAAGCTACAATAAATGCATGACTTAATTGATGAAGCAAAACCTATGAAAATAGTTCACACACCCAAATATTTCTAAGGCACCAAAAAAAGCTACACTAATTGCATGACTAAATTGATGAATCATAACTTATGCAAAAGAGAACACCCACAAATATACAATAGTTGCATGGCTGAATTCATTAAGCAGAAGCTATGAAAAATATAACACCCCCAAATTAATCAATGACACCTAAAAAAGCTACAAAAATTGCATTACTGAATTGATGAAGTAGCCCCTATGAAAAACCTAACACCCCCAAATTTATTAATGGCACCTAAAAAAGCTACAACAGTTGTATTAATAGCATTAATCCAAACCAAAGATGCCTTATGATGTATTATAACCCACATTAATCAATGACACCTAAAAAAAGATAACACCCTAAAATTAATCATGGTAAGTAAAAAAGATAATGTAGAAGATAACACCCCCAAAGTTATCTAAGGCACCAAATTAGCCAACAATAGTTGTGTGACTGAATATATGGATGACACCTAAAAAATTTACAATGCTTGCATTATTGAATTGATGAAGAAACACATATGAAAAACCTAACACCCCAAAATTTATCCAAGGCACCAGAAAAGGTTAGACCCCCAAATTTAACAGTGGAACTTAAAAAGCTAGTATAGTTACATGACTGAATAGATGAAGCATAACCAATAGAAAAGAGAACCACACCTCATATCTTAAAAGGCATGTACAACATAAACATACTCAGGCACAACAAAGTGGGAACCACACTTACATTTTATAGTAGGGAAACACAATGGTTTAACTATGACTATAATGATTCCAATATAAATTGTAGAGAAACACAACTCCTAACCTATGACTATAATGGTTGTAATGAAGAACAATATAAAACTTACGAATGGAAAATAGTAAGAGTTTAACAAATCTCACATCTTTTGTGCATGACCAACTCATTCACAGGCATAAATTATTGTGAAGTTAAATGATAACTTTTTTTTTGCATGGCTGAATTGATGAAGCACAACCCATGAAAAAGATAACATCCCAAAATTTATCTATGACACCAAAAAAACCTACATTTTTTAAGTCATTGAATAGATGAAGCAAAACCTAATAAAAATACAAACCCACAAAATTATTTTTGGTTTATGAAACAAAGAAAACACCCTAATATTTTCTACACATCGAAGAAAACCTAACTGAATGATAATGCAGAACCTATGAGAATATAATAACCAGATTGAATGATAATGTAAAACCTATTAAAAAAAGAACACCCAAGATTTGTATTCGACTTAAATGACAAGACCATAGTGAAAAAAAATAGAAAAAAAACCTAAACCATAGATTTATCTATGGCACCGAAACAACCAACAATATTATTTGTTATTGTAATGAAATAAAAACAACCCCAGATTTATCTATGGCACCAAAACAACCAGTAATATTATTTGTTACTGTAATGAAATAAAAAACAGCCCCATTTTAAAGAGATCAATGCTTGAACAAAAGATCAGTTTCCATAGACTTAGTGTGTTTATGAACATAGATTACATAGTTTTCATAAACATGAAAGCTTCATACCAACAATGAATTTTACAACAAAGAAAAGACAATAAAAAATAAGCAAACACATTAAAGAAGTGAAAACTGAATAATGGTGAGGCCTTAGTGAGCTTGCTCACTTGGGTCAAATGGAGTTATGCAGATGTTCACAAGCATGCAACTACCTTCACACGAGTTCACCTACATGGAAACCCTTATAAATCTATTTCGAGAAGTTATGAAAATGCAATAATATTACACTCATTCATGCTAGTTCACTTGCATGGTGCCGATGAACACAGGACATTGCATGGAGGAGCTCGAGCTAGGTTTGATGTTTGAATATTGACCCCTGGTTGAATCTCTATTGGAGTATGAGTGTAGCATGTTGTGGTTGCTTTTTGGAAGTTGTAGAGACCTCAAGTGAGCACCTTCCAACATTGAAGTGAAGAAAATTTGAGAAGATAGTAGATTGAAAGGCTCTAAAGTTGGCAAGTTGTGTGAGGCTCTGGGAAAATTGAATGCCAGATGGCTCAAAGTTTACATGAGATGTCATGGAACTAGTAGGAGGTGATGTGTATTAAAAATGACTATACACAAGAATAGCAAGGGGCAGTGAGAGATTAATGTGACATAGTGGAGTGAAAGGGAGGCAAGGTGATAGTTGGTAACACGGAAAGGTAGTCTACTTTGGATGATGTGCCATGCACCAATTGACATTTTGACTAAGCATGTTTTGGTAGCAAAAAATGGCATTTTTTTGGATCGACTAATCGTGTCATCCCACATGTCTAAATAAATTAAAAAAAGGCTTTTTAATTGTTTATTAGACAATTATTTATCTCCCCATATTGCAATTTTTTTATTGGTCCATGTGGAACTCCACGTGGACTATCAAAAATTGGGTGTAGGGTGATCCCACAATAGTGGTTTACAATTTTTGGCCAAACTGGACACTCAAATATTTTTTTTTAACTAAATCTTCACTTTCGGGCACCTATAGTGGCTAAACCATGAGGAATTTGAAGATGATGCAAACTAGAGTTTCGTGAAATTTTGTCTATAGATTCTAAATATATTTTCTTCAAAAATGTTGGAATCAGATTGCACTTCTTTTTCCATCTCCCTCGAAAAATAGTTTTTTTCAAAAAACAACATTTTTAAAAAGGTATGCTCATCGTATAATGCATTTTTTTTTCCATGAAGGATAAAATTCTAATTCTTTCGAATTTATATTTGTAACTCTAATATCTAGTGCTTCCACTTGGTTAGATAGTTTTTTATTGAATATTTTTTCTTTAATCAAGTTTAGAATTCAAACCAATTACAATTAAGACATAGAACGATCGTATAATGCGTAACTTTTTTTGTATGTATCAAAAAAAAAAAATTTGTTGGATCAAGGACTTCAATATGTGGTGCACTCATATTTTTCAATTTTTTTTTGATAATCTACTATTTTCCACATGTGCAGAACATAGAGCTTAATTTTCAGTGAAAAACCTATGTTTAATAAAACTAAAAAAAAAAACATAATAAAACCAAAACATATTAAAATTATAGTCGTTGGATAGCTTGTTCCAAGGACTACCTGATTCCAGCTGGGTTTGTAAAGTCTCCTCCATTTTCATCCTCAACTCGAGCTTCGAAGCATAAAAATATGGACTTTTAAAGTCCCTGAGGGGGAGAATGAGGGCAAAGGGGGGTTCGCTTGAACCTGGATTTTGCATTTTGTTTGTTCTTTTTGGGAGGGAAATGTGGGCCCAATATTTAATGGGTTCACTCGAACCTACAAGTTCTTTTGAACCCCTAAAACTATTTTTTTTTGGCATGGGGTCATTTTTTTCTTGTTTTCCTTCCTCCATCAAATTGTAAACCACTATTGTGGCTTCACCCTACGCATGTTCTGAATCCTCTCCCCTACTACCTAATGCTTATCACTGAAAAATATCTCATGGATAATTTATAGATTATAAAACATTGCATTTTCCTATTAATTCTATATAACTTCCCCAACTATCTATAAGAGAAAATAACTCAACTAAATAAATATTTTAACACTAACATAAATCACTAAGATGTTATTAATATGCAAACCTTAATATTTATAAATCATTGTATTTTCTCCCAAACTACTTATAAGAGAAACTAACTCCTAACCAAATAAATATTTTAACATTGAAATAAGTCACTAAGATGAATTTATTAATATGCAAACCTTAATATTTATAAAGCATTGTATTTTCTCCCATATAAGAGAAACTAACTCCCAACTAAATAAATATTTAACATTGAAATAAGTCACTAAGATGAATTTATTAATATGCAAACCTTAAAATTTATAAAGCATTGCATTTTATTCTCAAACTATCTATAAGAGAGACTAACCCCAGCCAAATAAATATTTTAACACGAACATGTCAATTACTAAGATGACTTTGTTAATATGCAAACCTTAATATTTATAAAGCATTGCATTTTCTTCTCAAACTACTTATAAGAGAAACTAACTCCCAACCAAATAAATATTTTAACACTGACACAAATCACTAAGATGACTTTATTAATATGTGAACCTTAATGTTTATAAAGCATTGCAGTTTCTTACCAAATTAGTTATAAGAGAAACCAACTCCCAACCAAATAAATATTTTAATACTAACATAAATAACTAAAATGACTTTATTAGTATGTAAACCTTGATTTTTTCAACAATATTTTCTTTGGTTGTACTTATTGGTTAAGTGTGAATGGAACATGTGACATGCTTTTGTTTGTTTCATCTATGTTTTAATATCTTCCTTCTAATGGATTTTCAAACATTTGGGCATGTGCAATAAGCATGGAAACTTATTTACGTATTTTATTGTTCTTCTAGTACGTAGTCTTTCTTCCACCATAATTTCATTTGCATTTGCATGGAATTTGAAATTCTAAAAATCTAATTATGGTGGCATGTGCGAGGACACATTGGGAAGAGAAAATGTGACATGTGTCTCCTCAAACATGGGTATAAGAGATGGGGACATGTGACTCTTCACGCATGTGTGAGGAGTCACATGGGCTAAATGAAGGGTTGAGATTGTCTATGGACAATGGATGGCCAATATTTTTATGTAGCTTTTTAAGATAATTAGGATTATGATATGATTAGTTAAATTAATCATACTTAAGAACTTGCAAGGGGTTAACTTAATTAACTGATTGGAATTAATTAACTATTGGGATTTTGGTAAACAAAGTGGAGAATTAAATAAATAATTTTAATTCATGTAGGATAGGAATACAAAGGCTAAGTGTAATTAAAAAATATAAATTTATTTCATTAAGGGTGAGGAATAAGGATAATAGATGAATAATTAAATAAGTAATTAATATTATTTAATTAATGGGTCATTATAGGATAAAGTCTAGTGTGGTTAGATGTTGAAAAGTTTAGGTGTATACATTTTTCTCCTCTTTAATATAGTGTTGCAACTAGCAGAAGTGGTGTCATGTCAAAGTAGAATAAAACCTAGTGGCTCAACAAGAGATGAAGCTAGTAGCATGATGCCCTGATCATTAGAAGGGTGAAGAGAGATAATGAGGAGGGAGGTGGTGTATTCTCTTAAGAGGATAGGAAAGTTCAAACAACACAAGTTTTCTCTTAAAATGGATGAAGGGATTAAAGGATGGAGGGAAGGGGTGGACGGAAAGTTTGGGATAAGGAGACGAAGGGAAGAAGATAAGGATGAAGAAAAAATATTGAAAAGGATGGAATCATGCTATAGCAATGTGAACAACCTTGATTTGATATGGCACTTGACATTATGCACTAAGGTATAAGGGACTAGGGTGATGATGTTCCAAGTGTGTAAGGAATAACCAAAACCAAAAGATTGCATGCAAGAATAAGCATTATGATACCATGATATGGAAGAGCATTATGCTCTTTTGGAAATGTGCTACTATTAGAAACTAGGAGATCTAAGAGATAAAGAGACAAGCATAATGAGCAATATGCAACTATTGTATTTAGATGACCCAAATGATAATGAGTACAAATCCTTACATATGTAGGAAAGTATGAGGCAATCCACCTATGAGGTGGATTGAAAAGTGCCCCATAATGTGGCACACAAGAGTAGACAAGTGTCCTATAAGTGTCAACCTTAGGAACACTTGGAGTGTGCAAACCAACAACCTCTATGACCAAATCATCAATCTTGTGTGCCAAGTGTTTAGTGGCCTTTGAGGTGAGATGGAAAGTCTTCCAACCTCAAAAAGGCATGCGCATGAGGTTAACCAAATAACTTGGTAACCTCCAGAGGCTTAAAGGTTGCACATTCGGTTAGACAAGATGTTATCTAGCCTCATCAACCTAAGTACACTTAAGTATAGTGAATATATTAGTTATTCACTCTAACACCCCCCCTTAAGTGATACTTGAGGAGATAAAAAAAGTGAAAATGGATAGAAATAGGTTTCGACTAGAGGCCATGTTAGGCACCCATGTACAATGTATTCTCTCATAAAGTGGAGAAAAAGGAGAAAACCCATTGGGAACAAAACTCCTCCCAAAAAAAGAGAATTAGAAGGATTTAATAATTTCTGAAAATATACTCCTTGATGATAGGAACATGATGATGAAGAACTCATGAAGCATGTAGAAGTTTTAAACTATGTTGATGATGAACTGGTGTTTGCTGGAATCAATGAATCTCCAAGAAATATAGAACATGACGAGAGATACAAAACACTACATGAGTAAACATATGAACACTACTCAACCATTTTACACAAGGTTTATCAAACTCTATGAAGTCGATAATATAGATAGTACTATGATAAGGTACAAGAATCTCATAATGTGTTCTATTGAATTAATCCCCCATACGAGAGATCAAGATAGAAGGTTCATGAGGCCTCCCAAAAAGAATATTCGTCCACTGCTTTATTGAAAGAAGCATTAGCATAACACTAGCATAGTACCCCCTTAATGCTAAGAGAAAATAAGTAGACTAATTGAGATCAAGAGAGCGTAAGGAATTTAGAGATGTACAAGGTGTGCTCGAAGACACACTCACATGAGGTGAGAATCAAAAGGATCCATGTTGTGATGGCATAGCCATTCATTACACTTTATAATTCAGTGTATGTATAATAGTTTCCCAAATTCCCTCCCTAAGGAGCACACATTCAGTATTTTTGGCACTTTATATGAGTGCATTTACAACCTTATTGTTTTTACAAGTTCTTCAAAGTTTATTGTAATGAGACATACATAGATTAGTTTGTCTTGCTAACCACAATAAACAAAAAAAAACATAAAATTAAACCCCCATTATGATGACCCCCCTTTTTCCAAATTCATGTTGCAAAAGAAAATATTAACTTTTCTTTTACAATTTTTTAACTATGGGAAAAAAAACAAAAAATGAAACCCCTTTTGGATGGTTCTTGATATTTTAATATCAGCTTATGTAATAATTAACAATATTATAACTATCACTAAAATATAAAGTGCTAAAAAAAACTTGCTTGGAGACTTTTTTAAAACCCATAAGGATGTGCCTCTCCAATTGATGACAAAGTGGAGAAGTCAAAGGAGGGATTCGTTAAAGGAGGTATGTGCATGGGGTAACCAAATAAATTGGTAACCTCTAGAGGCTTAAAGGTTGCACATACAGTTAGACAAGATTTTGTCTAACCTCATCAACCTAAGTACACTTAAGTATAGTGAATAGATTAATTATTCACTCTAACATCTACAAGGATCATAATTAATGTAAATAATGATAATACATATAAGAAAGAAAGCAATATAAAAAATTATTTAATTAATTGATTGATTTATTGATGAGGAGGAGGATGAAGATACCAATGCTAATGATAAAACTATGCATATCCCAAGGATAACATTGTTAACAATATAATAATAACATTAAGATTGGGAACAATATATATAGACAATGATATTCCCCTAGTCAAGCTAAAACCTATTTGATTGATTGAATGATTGATGAGGATGAGGATGAGGAGGAAAACAATGTTAATGACAAGAACAATGCATATCCCAAGGATAACATTGTTAACAATAAAAATAACACCAAGATTGGGAACAATATATCCCTATGATAATAATGAGAAAAATGGATCAAGGTTTACAATAAGGATGGAAAAAAATCAATGGATGCTTTTGGATAATACACTAGATTTCATAGCAAGGTATGTGGATTAAGATTGATATAATTTGGATGGATTACATTGGGAGTGATTATAAGGCTTAGTATGGTGGAATATAAATGAATTTATCAAGTAAGAATACTATGAGGTAAAATTAGATTATTGAGGATGGAGGCTAGCAACTCATGCCAAGGGAGAAACACGATTTAGATGTGAGCATGGAGGGAAAGATTAGATAAGGGATAGAGAGGATCACTAGATGGAGGATAAGAGATAAGATGGTGATTAGATAGAGGATAGAAGGATGAGGATACAAGATAGGAGGATTGTTAGATGGAGGATAGGAGGGTGAAAAATTAGTGGAGGGGGGATGAATAGATGGAAGATAAGAAATAAGAGGGAATTTAGATGGAATTTTTGGAGGAAGTATGAGTATAAATAGTATCAAATCATGGGTAGATAGGATGGAGGGATTGGAGAGGGAATAAGGGAACTCTAAGGACTATGTTGTAGAGGAATAAGATGTCCTATTTTGGGTTTAGTGTAGTGGATATATTGAAACCATTGAGGGAAAATCTACCAAATTTATGGGAAGTGGTAGGGAATGATTTTTTTAATTAGGGTTCAATTAGCTTTATGAATAAAGAAAATAAAGATACATGTATTGGAGGGGTGGAGGAGGGGGATTGAGAACTAAAGGGGATAGTTTGATGGCTAAAGCTAGTAAAGGATTAAAGGATGGAGGACATGTAAGAGGGGTGTTTGAGTGTTGGAGGGTATAGCTTGATGGCTAAAGGTATTAAAGGATTCATGGATTGGATGTTGTACAAGAGGGGTGGGCTACATAGAAAGTAAGGTTGGTATTATATAAAGTATGCATGGATAGTTTACCCCAATCCTCATTGATGTGCTTTTCATCTAAAAATTCATGCAACAAGATCAAAAAATATCTTTTGCACAAACTCATACTCAAAGTGGATTAGTTCAAAAAATCCAACAACCTACAATTGAAACCAAAGATGATCAAGCTCTAATATGACTTGTAAGGAAGCTAAGGGAGTAGAAAAAATTCCTACACTAATCTTGAAATGAGGGTTATGCAATTTGTTTTAGATCTTTATAGCAATTATTATAAATAAATAAATAAACATAAAACCATTCATACCACAACACAATGATTTATATGGGGAAAATCCTTTTAGAAATAAAACCCCACACTCCAAACAGTACCCAATGTATTATTAAAAAAATAAACAATATTATAATATACTTTCAAAGAAATCTTTCATAGGAGTATCACCAACCTAATATTTTGAGGTAACTCAACATCTATAAGGCCCTACACACAACCTCCATCTTAAGCACATATTATATAAGAGATACGATACATGAATCTATCAAACGATATGTACAAATCACGAGTTAAAACTATCCAAAAATGGCACCTAAATTTTCTCCAATCAAAGATGCCCTATGATGTGTTAAAACATACAACAACACCTGTAACTCCCCCTTACAACTCTTTTACGAGTTTAACACATTTTCACAGTTTCTAATTTAGGAGACCCAAATTTTTAATCCCAAGGGCCAATTGATGAATCATTTGAATAATTAGAAAGCTTGTGAATTATTGCATCAAGCTATTATGACCATTTTTAGACGCAAAAATGGAAGATAAGTGCCTCAAAAATGACTTTGAAACTTTTAAAAATAAAAAACTTTAATATATCTTGAAATCTAGACATGACTTTGTATCAAAATTTTACAAGCATATTTATTTGACAATTTCATAGATTTGGAGAAATTTTTAGACCCATCTATGCTTAAATGTAAACTTAGTAAAAATAGTAACTTTTTTGTAATTGCAAGGTTGAGAAACCTTTTTGCTAACAATTTTATCATGATATATAACGTGGATAAGTCATTAGATATACAAGGATTTGTTGATGTAGATTGGGGTGGTGATTTGGATAGTTGAAGGTCCATTGATGGTTGCATATTTTTTCTATTTGAGGGTGAAATGAGTTATATTAGTAAAAGGTAGTCCATTGTTGCTTTGTCTACCATTGAAGCAGATTATATAACTACTACACAAGCTTCTAATGAGATAGTTTAGTTAGAGAGGCTTGATATATGTTTTGGTTTTGATTATAGGATTGTTAGAATTGGATGTCATAGTCATAATACTATTTATTTGGATAGGAATATTATGTATCATGCTCATAATAAGAATGTTGATATTTATTATAACTTTATGTGAGAAATTGTTGTTAATGCCAAGGTCTTCTTAAAGGAGGTTGAGACTCTAGATTATGTTGTAGATTCTTTATGAAGCCAATAACCATGGATAAGTTCTCTTTGAGTGAAAAGGCTACTGACCTTGACCTTGATTCTTATACTTAATTATATTTATTATTCCTACAGTATATATTTACAATGTATAATCCTAAGCGAGAGAATGTTAGAATTAAGGTACCATTTACCTTGCAAGATCCTATGTATAATTTATGTATCTTCAACACTCTTGAAAATTATTCTTGGATGCCTAGGGTGTAGTTGGAAATTAATCTATAATTTAGATTCTCTAAGAATCTTGGAATTTGTTATATATATATATTTATGAAGGAGGTGGAGCACAACAATGGTAGTTACAATTCATTTTGGACTCACTTATTATATTATCTCAAATTTAGGTGCTAGGAATAAGGAGTAAAGAATCTTGTATGATGGATGGGACCCACATGAGTTGGGCACTCCATTTGTGAGGCCCACCCCTACGCTACATCTAGTACTTGGATTATTTTGAGTTTGGTTATTGTCCATGCCTACTGATATCATTGATGATAGGATATTTAAATGTTTAAGGCTATATGATGATTTGATTTTGATTATGCTACATGCTTAGTAATCTGACTATGATGATTGATCTAATTTTATGTTGGTTATTGAGTTTGTTTAATTTGAATTTGAAAACTTAATGATGAATGAAGGAAACAAGTGGTGTGAACCAATCATGTTGCAATTAGATGAGTATGGAAATTATGGTTAATGAAAGGAAAAGATAGGTGGTTAATTATTTTTCAATTATGTTATTGGATCTTTATGCTATGTGAATTATGAAACTTGTGTGAATGCAATGGTTTGATTTTTATATGAATATGATTTACTTGGACGGATTAATGTGTGCATTGAGTGTGTAGGTACACTTTCCATGGCCAATGGAAATTGGAGGTGACCCTTGGGAACCCTAAGTAATTTAACCAGTGAAATTGAACTATAGTCCATTCAGAGGGACTATAGTTTCATTCTGTGATGTATTTTATTGGTAATGTAAATTGTGAATGTATGTAACTTGATTTTTATTGCCATGCCAATCCATCTAGGAGGTGACTTGTCCATCCAAGTGGGAAAACTAGGATTTGAACTTTTAGGCACTTTCTGGGGATTGAAAAGTGATATTTTTTAAATGTTTTTATGGGTTTAAGGTCCCTAGGGAAGGTACCTATGGGTTAGGTACCTTTTTAGCTCAAAATCTTGGGTCAATCTCAAGATTGGGCACTCTTTTTGATGCCTTAAAGAGGTTTGACGAAAATAAGGTTTTGGGAAGTGGGATGGGGACTAGTCTCTTTCCATTCCTATTTCTCCAAATTGTCTTGGAAGGCTCCCAAGATCTCACACATGTGTGAGCACACATGGGTGAGTGTGCCCAGGAGAGTGAATGGGAGGTTGACAAATGTCAGCTCCCTATTCAAAGGAATTAAAACTTGAGTTCCTATAAAAGAAACTCAAAACAAGGGTTAGGGGGATTCTTTTGCATTCTTGATCTTGGTTGAATTTTTGGGGTTGAGGAGTTTGAAGAAAAATCTTGGAAAAAGAGGAGTTGTGTGGATCCTCATCCCATCATTCCCTAAGCTTGGTTTTCAAGTAGATTCACCACTCTTTTTGTTTCTCTTTGTTTATATTTGAAATATTACATGTGTATGTAAAAATGTGCTTGGTATTTTATCTCTTGTGTTTTGCTTATTTCAAAATGCTTTTGGCGTTTGTTTTCTTGTGTTGTTAAATGTGGTTTATGTGATGGGAAAAGGGTTGTATAGGGATAGGCTCACCCAAAATTTGGGAAGAGCATCCCTCGTTGGGGATGGTATGAAGTAGGAACCTCCACGGGGAAATTTAATCCCTCCTTAAGAGGAGAGTCACAAAAAGGGTATGAGTACCCATAAGTAACTGTCAAATGGTAGAAGTGGTTTTGGTGGTATGGGTTTTGGAGAAAGAGAAGATATTAAAGAAGGGTTGCATGTGAAATGATGGAAGTATGATATTGACTTGCTCTTGTTGCTATTGTTATAAGTCCCCATATGGAGTGCGTAGTCCACCCTCCATTCCCCACTTTGCATTCTTGATGGAATCCTAAAGTTATGTGAAAATCCCTTGGGTGGGTGTGAAAATAATCTTGTGCATATCATGTGCATGTGTAAATATTGTTTTGCTTGGTTTTTTTGGTACCCGGTTCCCTTGGTTGCCTCCTAGCTCGAGGGTGGTTGGTTTTCCAACTAAAGGTTGGGAGGTCGTACTACCTTGGCTATGGAGAATATGTTTGTGCTTTGTGTAGGTTGGAGAAGGTTAAGAGGATCCTTCAAGCTTTGGAAAGGGATACCTATTTTGTTATATCATTATGTACATGAGGTGAAGACAACCTCACTAAAATGTAACTACCTATATTGGTAGGGCTGGGAGGAAAGTGTATATGTGTGAAAATAGTGTATTTTTGTAACTCATCATTTTTTTTAGAGAATATGCATTTCATTTTGAAAGAACAAATATTTGACTAAAGATGAAGTTCCTACATTTTCTTCATTCGCTTAAAGGAGTATGATACATTCTATTGGGAAATATAAATATGTATTGGTAGATTTTGTGTTGTTGATTGTAAATATCACCTCAAATTTGTAAGAGTACTTGAAAAGTAAGTTTTATTATCTTGTTTTTCTCTAAAATATTATTGTACCCTGCTTAAGATTTAAATGATTATTGTTGTTTTATTTATACTTAAAAAGAAGGCATGCATAGTGTTTCATACTAAAAAGGTAATAGATTGTAATGGATGAAAATAAATATATATAAAGCTATGAAAACTACTCCTGTGTATTTTGTTGATAAATGAATATATATCAATATCACCTTTAGTGCAGAAGGGAATCTTTTGGAATGCAATGTAGCAGTCCATTTAAAAGTGTAAAAAGTAAATGATAAAGGAAAATAAGTTATGTCATTGCTGAAATAGGATAAATAAATGCATTATAGTTTGGAAAGCAAATATGATATTTGATTTTTAAAGAATAGACGTAATAATTTGCTTCAAAGCACTATTAAAATATGAAATCTAAATGGCATCTGAATGTTTCTTGCATAATAAACTATAGAATGCATTATCGTGAGTGATTTCTATCTGTAGGTTTTCATTTTGAAATCTCAGTGTTTCTATATATATAATAAAAGAAACCCATCTGAAGAAATGAAATGCATTTTCTTGATAGGAAAATTCATAGATATATTTTGTTATTAAAAAAAAAAAGGAGAGATATAATAAAAATAAAAGAATAATAATAACAAAAATAATAAAAACGCCCTTGACCGATGCATCTTCCTGTAGTGAGCATCGACTGGAAGAGAGGAAAGACCTCTTTGAACACCCTTCATAGAAGGATGATCAGTAATCCCCAATCATCCTGTCGTAGCCACCTTAATCCTTATTCGATGATAGAAGAACCTATGATCCTCAATCTGTAGTACATGAATTGAATAAATCGATATGTTGTTTTGTGCTTAAATTTGATGGGTGGAAGAAAATAAAGAAATGAACAGATAATGAGATAAAACAAATATCTGTGTAGCTTTGGCTAGTTGTACAAGCTTATTTCTAGCTGATGTAGTGGACACAGTGTAGTTTTGTGGTCCTTAGTATGCATTTCCGTGGGGCTATATCGTAAATTTACATCTTTAAACGAAATCACAAAATCAATGGATTGGCTTGGGCATCCAAATAGATGCTAAGAGTTGAGCAATGAATAGGGTAGTCAACTAGTGCTTTGAGTGAATTTGTATTTGGCACCCTAACAAATTCTGGTTATGTAAATGGTTGCTCCCTTGAATCAATGTGTGGAGTTGTCCCCTCATCACATACGACCTTGGAGCTAAATACTGCATAACCTGCATGCCAATGAGTGAGAGGTTGGTGGGTGTAGCCACAAGTTTATTGTGCAACGTTCTCATATTTAGTATTGGTAGCTGTGTTTATTTGTGTATGATGAAGTGGATGTCATTCTTTCCTTGTGTCTCCACCAAGATCATGCATTTTAACAACCTCGAGTAGAGAGTCGGTATCAATTGCTTCTTGTAGGTTCATGTGCAGTGAAACCTTATATTGAATAGCACTAGGAGTTGAGTTCATAGGACTGATAAGGAATAATCGATATATCTCGACAAGCACACTTATCTTGTTAAGTCTAACTCTCTTAGAATTCATCCTCTAATATCCATCTAGCTCTGTTCGATTTCTGCCTTGCCTTCTATGACTTATATGTTGGCCTCCCTAGCTGGGTCGATGCCCTGTCAATGTCAGTTCTCATACCCGAGGCTAAAAAGTTTTGACTCTCCTGCTCCTTAGGCACATTTCCTAGCAAGGTTGAACTTGGTAGAATGATCATATGCTGTGTCTTGTCATAGAAGCCGAACTTTGGTACCTTACTATCATAGGGTGCATTAACATTCAAATTATGTACCCATATCATCCCTCTGGTTGGCATTCCATTCCACCTGCTCTCCCTATGACTTGGGCTTACGTAGGAAATCAAATCATTCCCGATGGAGAAACCTGAACAACATCCTTTTTCTTCTGATCACACATCCATCTAAATGGTCCACTAACAATAATGTATTGTGCTTGCAATTTAACTATTGGTCATACACCTAGTGGAGTGCTCACCGCTGCAAAGCCCAAATTAATGTTGCTGCCAATCTCACTGAAGCTTGTCGTTGGTGCGCTGCACTCTCTAAAAAAAGAAAAAACTAGGAGAGTATAAGGGCTAGATATCTTAAGCAAAACAAAATCTATATAGTCTAATATATTTGAATAATCATCCTATCTTTGAATGAAGCAGGCAAATTTATTAGGTTACCTTGGCAGTCGAGATGTCATCCTCTCACACGATACTAAACTGTTCTAAGTTTTTGCTACCTTTATGCTGTGGTATTCTATCCACCATGGATATTTGCCAAATAAAATAGGGCTGTAGAGTTGACTTCTTTTCGGTTTTGATGTCCTCATGAAACTCACTCAAGAGTACTAGATTGGATTGAGCATTCTCATCCTGTACGTGAATTGGATTTTTGTTTTAAAAAGTATACATAAATCTTAATCTCTAATGCTGATAAAAGTATACATAGCCTCTATGTATTATGAGGCTTAACTTTAAACATAAAAGTTAGGATAGTAAAAATAAAATATTTGTTATACTAGGATCCCTCAAATCTGCTTAATTAAGCCATTTCGCCAACTCATGTTCTATAACTCATTTCAACTTAGCATAGTCTGTCAAATGTTGGAGACTGTGCAGGTATAATGTCATTCAAGTAGAAATCAGTATTATTGTTTTTGGTCTACTAATACAGCTGTTAAAACCATTATATTGAAACCCAGGTCTATTTATACGATTGATAGTTCACTATAAAAATATTGTGATGAATATGATGCTCAATCTTTTTGTTACCTATCAATCCAATCTTTTTGTTATCTGTCATGATTGATCAGCCCCAATCACTATATCGTATTGGTGGCGGGTTTGGTTTGGAAGTCAAAGTAACCTCAAATTCAACATTCTTGCTTTTGAAATTTAAAAGACTAAATCATCGCATTCAAATAGTTACTATGTTCATTAAATAAACTTTTCTTTTAGTCCTTATGTTTCTTTAAGGAGAAGAAAGAACAAAATTCAAATATGAATATATTCTCAAAAGATTCTTTCAATTTTAAATATGAAAATATGTGAGAATAAAGGGTCCACGTAATTCTAGGGAATTCTTAAGAGGGAATAGTTTCCCTTTATTTATTATCCTTCTCCCTTCTCTTAAAAAGAAAATAATAAAAGTTACTTAATTATCCATTGCTGTTTCTTTTTTTTTTTTTTGGAAGAGTAAATTAATTTTGGTAAATGGATATATTTATATTATGCACAGTATTTTATAATATCGTTAAAAAAAAATTATTGGTTGTATTTTTATCTTAGTGTAAATTATGGGCATTACACCATTCTAGAGTGATATACGTGGGGATATGAACTATTGGGTTATGGAAGTGCAATTATGCCTTTGTGATTATATTTACTATTTTGGGGGTCAATTGATTGTCCATGTGAATTTATTTATTTATTTTCTTTTCTTAGAAGATGCTCTCTAAGGTGGGTATGAGGTTTTCACATGATACCATGATTTTGGTATTCATTATTCTAGTAAATCATTTATGGTTGTATCCTCTCTCTATATCTATATATTGAAGGCATGCAATGGTGGTTTTAGATGAGATTATTTTACATGTACACATGTTGTTAGAGTGAGTAGAGTGTTAGTGTATTGAATGTATCTCATTATTGACGATTAATAGTCATGGGAACCATGATGAGAGTGACTAGTAGTCTGTAGGAACAACTAATAGCTAAGGTAACGATTAGAGTTAGGTAGTAGTGAATACGTAGTTGATGATGGCGAATGGAATAATTTATGAAGAGCATAGTGTAGGGTACACAAAACTATGTGTAGTTTACAAAGATCAATTGATGGTTGTAAGTATTATAATAAATACTTGTTTAATTATATCTTAAAAACACCTAGATACATTAGCCTTGAGTTATTTTATTTTACTTCAAAACTATTTTAGAACTATGTAAAGAAAACTAATTACACTAAGAACATGACATATATAAAAACCAAAATAAAATTGAGGTATATTGTAAAAAAAATTAAAAATAACTTTATAGTAAATAAAATAAAACAATTCTTACACAATTATAAAGTAAAGTAAAATAAAATATTTTTCAATTAACTAAAATAACTCTACTAAATAAAATAGTTCTTACCTCCATTAAAATAACTCTTGAAATAAAAAAATAATAATTTTAAAATAAATTCTAAAGCAAAATAAAATAATATTAAAATAATTCTAAAGTAAAATAAAACAACTTTTAAGTTCTTTTATTTTATTTAAAAATTATTTTTTTAGATAGATGTGTTTAAGATATCTATACTAGTTTTTTATATTATATATTCTATTAGTAGGATTTAATTTACATCTATCATGTTTGAAAATTTGTACAATTTTAAGAAATGTCATTTTATAATCACAATGGTTGCTAAAAATTAATTTAAAAGAGTTTAACAATATATTGATGTCAACATAAATTTATAGATTTAATACTTTATTGACATTTAAGTTTACAATCTATAAATACTAGAATAATGTAACTAGAAAGAATAAAACATTCATCTTTTTAACTATATATATATTTTTTGGTCGGTAAGTTATATATTTTTTATTAATATTAGACCAGGATTTATCCTACCCTGAAACAGGGATGGTTACAAGGGGAACCATCTCCCTAAAGAAAGGAAACCAACAGAAAGACCTATACCTAAAACATCAAATTACAAATCTCAAAGCAAGGGACATCAAACAATCAAAAGTGACATTTACCTTTGGTACCTCCCTTAGTCTGTGATTAGAGGACCATGTCAAAAGTTTCCTTCTTTCCCTTCTTGTCTCTTTTCCCCTTCACAACAAGCCAACCCTCCCCCATCCTTGCAACCTCCTTATGTCATTCCTCATATGTGACATGATGTGTCCATGCCTCTCAATGTTCTCCAGACACTACTTGCCCACATTGACCCTCTGAATCCCCATTCACCTCCCCCTTTTCTTGCATCCTCGCGGGACCTAATTTCTCCCTACACTCTGAAGTTTTAGCACCGTCATGGTTTTGCATAGCCACAACTTCGTCAACACTCCCCGCATCAGCACTGTTCGAGGTAGGCACCTCAATATGACTTGACCCCCCAACTAATTTGAAACCCTATTTGGTTGATGCATTTTTGAGTTACCCACAGCTTGAGAGTAGCTCTTTCCCTGCACTTCCTTCTTCCCACCTTGTTTCTCCATCGCATAATGAAGGTGAGACACATCTTGCCACCAAGTAGCTGGTTTAAACAATCTAGGCTTTCCACATTGCGTAGCAAGATGTCTAGTTTGGAAGCATCTTCTGCATCGAAATGGTACCCCTTCATAATCCAAGGGTTGCACCCGCCACCCAACATCCTTTGGAAGTGTTGATTGAGATCTCTTCTGGGACTGTCTTTGAAACTTCCATCTCCACCAAAATCTGGGCATAGGTAGAATGCATCAGATTTGAGGAACCCTCATCAATCATAAAAAATTACCTAAATAATTTCCTATAGCCTCTAAACAAGACTTGAACCAAAGATGTAGAGGAAGGTTTGGAAGTCTCACCCACATCATCACTTTATCAAAAGTATTTGTCACAGAGTTAAAAGCCAGACATCATGGCTTCAAAGACAGAGCAAATTTATCCTCCCAGCCCTAGAAAAAATCACACAACTTTATTTCTATCAGCCACAAATTCGAAAACAACAATAAAATATCCTCTGACAACTGGGTAGATTTTAACACAACCATCCACAATGGGCTCCCAATGTTCAGAAATCCATTTATGGAGATCACACAAACGTGGCCAAAAACCCTTGAAACGTCCAATCAACCCTAATTCTGAAAACACTTTGACATTATGAGATACCTCGTCTTCAAGCTTATCCTGCAGGAAAACTAACGCCAAGTTGGCCTTCAAACTCCCTGAAGCCAGGCCAGTGACATTCCACACCCCACACAACATTAGTTTCACCTAGTTGTGCAAATTTAACCTTCTTCCTGTTGATACCAATCTGCACATCTGAGCCCCTGCGACTCAATGGGCATCCTGCGTTCATGCCTAACACTGTAGAAACCCTAGCACCCGCAGGTGTAAATGACTTCATCGCTCCCAACTGTATAGATATACCATCTTCTTCTTTTTTAACTATATTATTTATAATTAACATGATAATATTATAATATAATTTAAATAATATATTGATTAATATAATATATTATATTAATGAAAAATGAAATTATTAATGTTTATTACTTATTTGATTATTAATCTTTATACCTACTAATGAATTATATGCTATAATTTTTCATAACTAAAATTCATATTTATCTTCAATAATGTAAATATAAACAATCACTACCTCTCAAATATCTTAAAAAAGTATAACTTTATACAATTCTATTTGACTAAAAAAATTGAATTCTTATAACAAACTTCACAAGAATTAAATATTTCAAATAGGTGTCTTACGTGTGAACGGGTGGTATTAGAGGAGCATAGACAAGCAAGCTTTATTGAGATGTTAAGGGCAAACAATGTAGATCTCTCTATGTCTAGTAGTTACACATCACATCAATTAAAAAGTATGTGTACCATTTAATGCTTGATGACTTGTGAAGAAAGTCTAAGCCACATATTTGTATTTATTTTTATTGATCAAAGCTAAGTCTTAGCCACATATTGATTACAAGATTCATTGAATTTAGCCCCACAATCTAAAAACCAGAATTTTCTGATTTGATTTTTAAAAAAATTGAAGTCACACCAAAATGAACACACTTCGTTTCTCACCACTATAATTGGTTGTACTTTGAGATAATCTAATACATACTTTCCTAAATTCAATGGTTAGCACATAAAATTTGATGGTACAAGCATGCGTTAGGCAAAGTGAAAATCCAAAACTACAGGGCTTTTCACTTAGGTTCATTTTCGTTTTATCGTCAGCGTACAACCTATCCAATCTAAACGTGCCGCAGCCGGTAAAAAGGGTTCAACGCATCGTCTGACCGCCGTAAATGTTGAATATTTTTCTTGAGGATTCGTTTTGAACTAAAAATAAATAAAAATTTAAAAATGTGAATGCGCTCCAGCAAGAAACAAACTCAAACGTAGAAAATGGGATAATGGCCTGGTACTGAAAGCTCTCGTAAAATTGTAATTGTGTACAAGAAGCCTTCCAGTGACTTGATGTTGCGTTTATGTGTATCCTATCAAATCAAACTCAAATGTGGATTGCTCATAATTTTCTCGCACTAGTGACAATATGATTGTTTCATCGTAGGTCACATATTTCTCAAAATGTGGAGCTTTCTATCCTGGCGCAACTGCGCATCGGGGACAGGAACTGCGCAGTTTTTCTGAGGGTTTGTGAAGTTCGAGTGCGCGGCATCAGGGGATAACCACGTGTGCGTGGTGGGTCCTGGCGGCAGCAGGTTTCAATTTGGCTTTTTGCCCCTTTCCGGCGGCAAGATTATCGGCATCAGGAACAGGTGTGCCCCACCTTGTCTTCGCTCTTGTCTCCCTTTCTTTTCTGCCTGGCATTTTTGAATGAACGATTAAATGCATGGAGGATGGGCGTTTGAATGAATGAATAAATGGTTTTTAATGACGTGCACGAGACCATCAGTCTATGGGACCAAGCACCGAAACTTTAACCATTTTCAAGTTCTTTTCCATGTCAGCCCTTCTATTATAGATCTTGATCAGAAAGCTAGCAGTTTTGAGGAGCCTAGTTTCCCTAAAAAATTCATTTAGATTATCCACCTTCAAATTGTCTTCATATTGGATACGGATATCATCATAAGCAGCACACTCAATCATGAAGTGCCATTCAGTCTCGACAGTCCCTTTGTTGCAAAAAATACAAGTTCGTTGCTCCCAAACCTCCTTGGGGACAGCCCACCTACCTGTCTCGCATCTAAGATGGTGTGACCCGGTTCTTAATTGAGCGATCAAGAGCCTAGCCTTGCCTTTAATTGTAAACCTTAGATAGTCTTTCTCATCATGCTCCCATGTGGGGTTGAATTCCTGGATATAATGTGACTTTTTACGGCCAACCTGCTTAGTCCACATAGTAGACCTAAACTTTTTTAGCACAAACTTTTTTATCTCAGCATTAGTGTTGGGGCACTCATGTAGTTTAATGTTCCATTTGTTCAACCACTTGCTATTTTGCTTCATCCAAGTCTTCTTTCTACAGTTTAGCTCCTCCCCAACAACCATTTTGGGCCAGCAGTGCAAATCCATGTTCTCAACTTTTTTTAAATAACTTATTAACCGGATGACAACAGATGCCTCCAACGGGAACATACCAGTTTCAGCCAAGAGAATCTCATACGGAACCGAAGATTTGACTTTGATGTTAGTAGTGATCAAATGTTTTTGAATTCTTTCAACTTGCCTCCACTTGTGGTTTGACATGCTACCCCCCCAAACCTCACAACCATAGAGGACAACCGATGCCACCAACAAACCAAAAAGGGTTTTCTTGGTTTTCCAATCCCATAACTCTGCTTTCCTACATCTGTTTTGTAGTAAATAAGACGCTTTCTAGCCACCCTGAATCCTTTTTGCCCTACAAGTCTCCCAACTGAGCCTATTATGGAAATCAATCCCAAGATATTTGTATTCTTCCACCACCTCCAAAGGGCTGCCCTCAAAGATGAAATTAAACTACTACTTCTTCCTTTTCAAAGAAAAAATCATGATTTTGGTTTTGCTGGTGTTAACTTGCATATCGACCTCTTGGCAAAAGAGCTTGAGAGCCTTTAAATGATCTCTCAAACTAGGAGCAGATTTTTCAATTAAGATAAGATCATCTGCGTATAAAAGTAACTTCACCACATAACTAGCTAGTTGATTACCCTCCCCATCAGTTTTGTTTAACCATTCTTCAAGCTTATCAATATATAATCCAAACAGAGTGGGAGATAAGGGACAACCCTGTTTGACCCCAATGTCACTACCAAAGCATTCTGACATACCATCTTTTGTTCTAATTTTAGCGCTAACTTTCTCATAAAGTTTATGGACTGCTGCTCTAAGTTCATCAGGAATACCAAGTTCCTTCATTATGTTCCATAGTTTGTCCCTAGGTACCATGTCAAAGGCTTTTTTGAAATCAACGAAACAACAAAAAGCTTCAGCCCCTTGAGTGTCCCAAACTTTCTCAATGAAGTGCCTAAGGGTGATGCAGTGATCTATGGTAGAATGCCTTGATCTGAAACCAGCCTACCCCTTTGCCCTTTTACCTTCCCTTTCGGCCCAATCACTGATTCTGTGCTCTAACATGCTCCCATAAAGTTTACCAAGAAGAAGATTGACCATTATAGTTCGATAGTTAGAGGGATTATTGATATCTCCACTTTTATGTAAGGGGATGACCACACTGGTAGCCCATTCAATCGGAAAATCATTTTTAATGATGCTATTAAAGAGGTATTTGATGTGAGGTGTGAGGAGCTCACAACCCCATTTTAAGAATTCAACCTGTAGCCCATCAATATCTTGAGCCTTACCGCTTGCTAGTTTTTTTATGCCTTTATTGATATCCTCCTCTGAAAAGAGTTCACTTGAGGCATGCATTAAAGGGGGCTTGATTTTCTCCACCGGTCGTTCATACAAGAGTTTCGCATACTCTAACCACTGCTTCCCAGTGATATTATTTTCTATTTGACTCTTCTTTTGCTGCAGCTCTCTCCAAAAACTTTTGGGATTGTGTTTACCCAAAGCAATTAACTCTTTCCTTCTTAAATTCACATAAATTTCTTTTTTAGATTTTACCAACTTCTCGTAGTTTACTTTACTTTCTTTGTTTGACATATTCTTTTTGACCAATCTTCTTGCTGCTTTGCACTCCTCATCATACCATGGGTTAGCAGGAAAAGTATTCGAAATCCCTTTCTTGGTTTGAGATCTCTTACAACCTTCTAGAGCCTTCTGAATTAGTGGAACCAACATATTGCTGCTAATGTATTCATTTTTTTCATTGCTTTCATTGCATGGTATGTTTTTTCTTTCTTAGAGGTGATGATCCAACGCAGCCACAAAGATTTCTTGATTTTCATGATTCACAAGGATTTTTCCTTGTGAGTGAGCCTTCTTATGAGAGTACTGATTTTTGCCATCTTGCTGGTTGTCATCACGAATGTTAAATTTAACAAGAAGAGGCATATGATCAGAATTTAGACCAATAGGGCAGCACCCAGTATTGAACTCCAGCAGCCTAGAGACCAAATTTTGAGAACATAACACAGTCTACAACACTTTGCCCATTGTAGGTTTTGCAAGTGATACCGCCCGACTTTGGCCACATTTTCATACCATTACAGATTACCATGCCATATTGAAAAGTTTAAACAAAAAGCAGAAATTTTTCAAACGCCAATACCGTGCCAGCTGCGTCCATATTGTCCACCAGCCAAATGCACTTTTGTACGATGGCGTTGGAAACATTTGAAGCCCTTCACAGTGTGTGCACCAACCAAACGATCTAACAGTGAAATCCATTTGGTTGATTTCAAACAATTTCAACCCTTCACAGACACGTGCAGTAAACACTTCGCCCTCATCTTCCTCACCATTCTCAAGCCCATCATCAAGATCTAAATCATCATCTGTTGGTCTTCGCCTCCCCACCTCATAGATTCTAGCAGACAAATCCATCTCTTCACTGTCATCCATGGTAACTAAACCTATAAATGAATCTGTTGGCTTTGTTGCCAAATCCAATACACACCTGTCAACAACAGTTGTAGCGATATTTGAATAGTAGACAACATCCATTGTACAAAAAGCTGTATAGAGAGGATTCTGTGCTCGCTGTAGATGCAAAGCAATCATAATATCTTCCAAATTTCTTCGTAATGTTGCATATATAATGTCACCTGTAGGATTGAAGGTGATAACAGTCCGATCCAAAGATGGTACACTACGAAGAAGCCTAAATTTTCTAAGGTCCCAAACCTCTGAATTGATGATAACTTGCAACACAGAAAGGTTATATAGCCAGAAGCACATTTATCAAAATGTCATGCAACAAACAGAGATCAATGATTATCCAAATTGCATTTATTAATCTCTCTTGTAACATAAACTGAATTTATGTACCATCTATTTAGTGAAAATCACTACACTATCATGATTCTGTAGGTAAACGTCGCAGTTCAACTATTACTTTAGTATCAACCAATGACTTCAAAAATATTACATCAAATATCAGTGGATAAAAATGACATGAAAATAGTTAAAATCTTGGCTAGTGAATTTCCAGGTTTTTTTTTAGTTTACCCTCATAGCAATCTATTTTTATCCACTCGAGGTTATAGAATCTATTAAAATGTATGATTTTGAAGGTCTCTTTGATTTGTGATAAGGTTGTATGAAATAAGATGATAATTTAAGCAATGCAATTATATTTTAAATCAATCTAATAGTTATAACTTAAGATATTGAAATAGATAAATAAAAGTAAGAGGGATTAGCATTTTTCTAAATTTTATTATAATGTTAATTTTAGTATTTAAAGAAATTTGTAAATTGAAATTTTGAATTGAATTTTTAAATGAAGATTTGGAATGATTGAAATCTAATGATCTTGAGATCTAGGACAAAAGTCACCCACAATTTGGTTTAGATGGTATGATCTTGTCTATTTTGGATTAGATGATATGATTTTTATGGTTGTGGTATAAGGAGTAGTGGAATGGTTTACAAATTTGTATTTTTATAGGTATTGTCGGCAATAGAAAGTTTCACAGCTTGTAGAGCCAAATTCGTAGATGGGAAATAGGTGGAGTTTGATATTGTGGTTCTTGCAACTACATGTATAGAAGTAATGTGCCCTCTTGGCTAAAGGTAAAGAAATGATTCCAATCTAAAGCCCTCTTTGCTTTTATCAAGTATTATTTGGATTTGAACTGCTACTACTCACAAGATTCATTGTAGTCTTTAAAATCTTATTTTCTTTCTTATCTTGTTTAGGAATGTGATTTTTTCTTAGAAGATGGGCTTCCCAAGATGCACTTTCTCCACGAATAGAAGGGAAAAAGCAAGTTGTGGGATTCACAAAAAAGGTCTTGCAACAAATACCCAAGCTTTGTGGGAATATTTAAATACATGTCTAATATTATTGGTCCCAAACGTATTCATGGTTGTAATGCTATTTATTTTAATTTTATTGATCTTACTACATACTTCATTCATCCCAAATGGGCCTATCTACACATTTCATGTGAATAGAACATTGCATCACCTTGTTAATTGGTACAATTCAAATTAATTTCTTGTGCACTCTTTATATAAATGTCATTGGTCAATACTTGAAGGTGGTTATTTTTTTTATAGCTCTAAAAGTTTTTTTTGTTAATATTGGTGAAGTTTACTAGCACATTGTGAAGAGCATTGTATCACAAATCAACTCAAAATATTATTTAATTTATACATTGGTTGTGTTTACGATTCATTAAAGGTTGAGATCTCATGTTGTAATCCCTTGAGGCAAAATAGTGAATGTAATTATATGAATCCGGTTTTGCATTTCCATTTTCTCATTGCACATAGTGCAAATGCTCCTTCCTCAACTTATCAAGAGCAAGAATAATATCTTAAGTCAATACATTATCTATTATCATTCTTCTAAACCATTTGTCACTAGCCCCCTCCATCATAACAACCCAAAAAAATTATCCCTATCCCTCCATCCTATAAATTCATTTTCAGTGCCTATGTACCATAATCTACCATCACATCTCTCCCTCCTACTAAGTCCATTTTGGGTCCTTCTATCCCTTCCAACCTACCACTCCATATCTCTCTCCTTCCCTCCCTTACTCACACACACACAACCTCTCTCCACCTCGACCTCCCTCTCTCCATAACTCTCTCTATACCTACCTTTCCTATCCTACCTCTATCTATCTCCCTCCTTCCCTATTTCTCTCCCTCCATCTATCGCTCCCACCTTACCACTCCCTATCTCTCTCCTTCCCTCTTTCTTCCCCCCCCCTCTATATGTACCACCCTTCCACTTCCTATCTCACTCCTTCCCCCTCTCTCCCTCACACACACATACAACCTCTCTCCACCTACCCCTCCATCCATACATCCCTAACTCTCTATACCTATCCCTCTCACCCTACCATTTCCTATCTCCCTCCTTCCCTCTTTCTCTCCCTCCTTCTATCCCTCCCATCCTACCACTCGCTATCTCCCCCCTTCCCTCTTTCTCTCCCTCCTTCTATCCCTCCCACACTACCACTTCCTATCTCCCTCCTTCCCCCTCTCTCTCTCCTTCCCTCTCTCCCTTCCTCTCTCCTTTCCCTTTTATGATCTAGTGATAACTAATTTTCAAACCTATCTTGGTAAAATAGTTTATGCATCCAATTGTGCATTTCTATTTGCCCATTGCACATAGTGCACATGCTCCTTCCTCAACTTCTCAAGAGCAAGAAGAGTCTCTTTAGTCAATACATTATCTATCTCATTCACTTTGGTATGCTTTTTTTCAAATTTTTTTAGAACAAGCATAATCATACAACCCATTGAGCTTTCCACCATTGAGTTTTGAACAAGAACAATGAAAAACTTACAACCCACTGTATTTTATACCATGCCATTAATTTATTTTTCTATCATATGAGGAAATTGAAACATAATTTTTAATCTAATAGTTGTGGTAAGCTTTTAAGGTTCCTTTCATTACATTCATACTCTCTAAATAAGAAAAAGTTTTCAAATGTTAGAATAATTGTAGGTTGGATAACACTAGGTGTTATGAAACCTGCAACCCACATAGTGTTGTAAAAATCTCTACACATAACAACCCAATTTTTTAGTCACCTCTTGGGTCAATTTGATTAGTTTTATGTATTCCCCACCTACAACTCCTCCCCAATATCTTCACCCTTGAGCTTAGAATAAAAACAATCATATCACTCACAACCCACTATTTTTTCCAACCCGTGATTGTATTTGCAATAGTTGGAAGTGTTGAAATTGTATAAAAAAAATGAAGAATAAAATTTTCCAACCTACGATTAATTTCAATTTCTTCATATGGTTGAGCAAAAAAATGCTCAAAATAATTGTAAGTTGGAAAACATCGTGGGTTTTGAGTTATTTCATTTTGTACATTCAAATCTAAGTGGTCACTTGAGCAAGGGGAGGATTTGTAGGTGGGGGATACGTAAAACTAGCTACATTAACCTGAGGGGTGACTAACCAATTGGGTTGTTACCTGTAGAGGGTTTACAACAACATGTGGGTTGCAGGTTTCATAACACCCAGTGTTTTCCAACTTGTAATTATTTTAATGAAAACCTTTTCTTATTTAGAGAGTATGAATGTAATGAAAGGAAATTTCAAATTTTACCATAATTGTTACTTAGAGTAAAAATTGCATTTCTATTTCCTCATGTGATGGAAAAAATGCATAAAATAATTGCAGGTTGGAAAAACACAGTGGGTTGTGAGTGATTGCATTCTTCCTATTTTAAGGTCAAGGGTGGAGAGATGGTGCAAGAGTTTCAAGTGGGGGATACATAAAACTAGCCAAATTGACCTGAGGGGTAACTAACTAATTGGGTTGTTACCTATAGAGGGTTTTATAACAGCATGTGGGTTGTAGGTTTCATAACACCTAGTGTTTTCCAACTTGCAATTGTTGTAATGAAAACCTTTTGTTTTTAGAGAGTATGGATGAATGAAAGACACTTTCAAAATTTACCACAACTTTTACTTAGAGTAAAAATTATGTTTCAATTTCCTCATATGATGGAAAAAGAAATGCACAAAATACTTGCAGGTTAGAAAACATAGTGGGTTGTGAGTGATTTCATTATGCTTATTCTAAGGTCATGGGTGGAGAGATTGGGAAGGATTGGCAGGTGGGGGATACATAAAACTAATCAAATTGACTTGAGGGGTGACTAACCAATTGGGTTTTTATGTGTAGAGGGTTTTACAACATTATGTGGGTTGCAAGTTTCATAACACTTAGTGTTTTCCAACCTGTAATCAGCCTTCAACTTCTGAACTACCTTAGATTCTTGCAAATTCTCTTTGTATAATGTCTCCATGTGCCCTTCTTCATAAGCAACAAAACCTTCCATTGTTGTCTTTATTTTCTCAACTTCATGTCTTTTAGATTGCATCTCTCTCCCAACAACATTAGCCTCCTTTTCTTTTGATGATAAAATCTTCTTCTTATCTTTTACTTCATTTTCTAACGGGTTAATTTTAGTCTTCTTATGAATCCTATTACATTATACATCTCATAACACCACACATATAATAACATTGAGCTTTCTAGACTTGAATTCAAACAAGACAAAATACACATTGAACATCATGCAATCTAGAAAAAAAACTCATAGGTATAACTCTTGAACAACAAATAGTTAACAATGCTTTGAAGAGTCAAGCAGATGATGAATCCCAATAAATAAGTTAGAGAGAGGTGAGTCATTGATAATGAAAATAGTTTTGTTAAACAGTGATGACATCGATAAAGAACTAGTACAAAGGAGAAGTTTCTTTAGAAATATATAAATGACTAAATATAAGTTTTATATATTCAACATGAATAATGGTAGTAAAGATATTTTAGTGCCAAAAGAGATGGGTGATAAGTTAAAATTGAAAAGGTTAAAATATCCAAATCCATATAAAATTTCACAATTGTAGAAATAACATAAGGTAATAGTAAGTGGGAAATGTTTGTTGAAATTTAAGATAGGTACATATCATGAGGAAGTATTGCATCCCACCCTACCACTCCTTATCTCCCTCCATCCCTCTCTCTCCCTCCATCCCTCTCTCTCCCTCCTCTCCCTCACACACATGACCACTCACCACCTACCCCTTCATCCCTCCCTCCCTAACTCTCTCTATACCTATCCCTCCCAACCTACCACTCCATATCTCCCCCGTTCCCTTCTCTCCCTCCCTATACCCCTCCCACCCTACCACTCTCTATCTCCCTCCTTCCCTCTTTCTCTCCCTCCCTTTGTCCCTTCCACCCTACCACTTCCTATCTCCATCCTCCCCCCTCTCTCTCCCTCCCTCTCTCCCTCACACACATACACCATCCTTCCACCTACCCCTCCATCCATCCCTCCCTAACTCTCTCTATACCTATCTTTCCCTCTAGAATAGTGGGGATAAGGAAAAATGTGTCGATGATCAACTTGTAGATGCAAAATCAATAGTCCATCTCCCCCCCTCTCTTACTCTCTCTTACTCTCTCTATACATACCTCTCCCACCCTCTCTCTATATTTACCTATATCCCTCCCACATTAGCACTCCATATCTCTCTCCTTCCCCCTCTCTCTCCCTCACACACACAACCTCTCTCCACCTACCCCTCCCTCTCTCCCTAACTCTCTTTATACCTACCTCACCTACCCTGCCTCTCTCTATCTCCCTCTCTCCCTCCCTATGTCCCACAATCCACCAACACATATCCCCTCCTACTAAGTTCATTTTGGGTCATTGTATCTCTCCCACCCTACAAATCCCTATCTCCCCCCTTTCCTCTCTCTCTCCCTAGAGTATATTTCTTTTTGTCCTTCATCATAGAGTTTAAGTATTCTCTTTATACAAATGTACAAATTTATTGATTTGGATATTCTAAAGATACTTATATTTAGTCTTGTATACATTTCTAAAGATACTTCCCCTTTGTACTAGTTCTTTGTCGATACCATCACTGTTTAACAAAACTCTTTTCATGATCAATGACACACACACCACCTCTCTACCTCTCCCTCCTTACATAGTTCAATGATTCAAATAATCCATGTCCTTCTATTCCACATCTAAAATAAGATCATATGAAGGATGTTTCACTACATCTACCATATCATCCTCCATCTATCTAGTATTCATCTACTACTTCCTCTTTCATCAATTTCTTCATTATAAGGTCTTTCAACACCATCTTTATGTCTCTCTTTTGATTAATCCATCATCATCGTTGCATTAATCCATTAGGTTAAACCTTAAACCATACACCCTAAACCTAACATCTATTATCATTGCATTAATTCATTAGGTTCATCTTAGGCTAATATAAATTTATTAATCTAAGAATCTTTTGTCCATCATAGTCCTTTCATTATCCATGCATCTTTCCATCCTAATCATTACATATCTCCCATCCCATTAACCAAATAATCTTAAATTCAAATGATTTATTTTGGATGGAAATGATTCTTGTACCTATTCAACCATATTATTTTGATTTGTAGAAGTTGAAAAACCAACTTCACAGTCCCTAAGAACACCTGCAAGCAATCACCTATCACATGCACAAATATTCAGAACAAGAAATGAAAAAGTTATGTAAACTCTCAGAGCAATTTTGTGCAAACAAAAATCAAAATTATGATTATTGAGAATATTTTTTTTACAAATATTACAAAAGCCTTCAAAAAGGAAATGATGCAATAAAGCAAGAAAAAACAACCCTAACCTTATCTTGAGCAAAAAGATAGCTCAATAAGATAAGATAAGAATTAAATGATAATTATCCTAGGAAATAAATAATTACCTAAGTAAACTTATCCTAAAATGTAATTAAATAATTAATTACACCAACACCCCCCCCATAAGTGCAACTTAGGGAGAAACAAATTATTATGCAAATATAAGTCCCGACAACAAGGCCTGATCAGGTACTTATTTACAAATGCAATGCAAACTAAATCAAACGAGGTAAGGGAGAAAACCACATGGGAACAAAACTCCTCCCCAAAAATAGAATGCAATAAACTACCTAAGTGATGAAAGATGGAGGAATCCATAAGAACCCCCCAAGGACACCATCCATCACAAAGATACATAAATGAATTCCCCCATAAGAGAGGAAGAAAGAGACCACAAATCCCCCCAGAATGAAGTAACTCCAAAAGAAGTGAAGAAACTGCATCTCCAGAAAGAAGTGAGAGGGAAGAGACCGAATGAAAGAAATCTCTGAAGGTGGAATAGGTGCAACCCAAGATGTCTCCACAGAAGCAGGTGTGATCTCAACCAATGAAGAAGCCAAAGTAGATGAAGACTCAATAGAAACCTCCAAAGATGTATGATCTACTGGATCCTGCTGCACTGAAACAAAAGAAGCAACAGGAGGTGGAGGAGATGGAATAGAAGGCTCGAGAACAGGATCTGAAGTGAGAACACCAATGTTCAAGAAGCCAAATCTCTCCTTTGAATGATGATGCACACTCGAAGTGTGAGGAACAACTGTAGGAATAGAAGCACCACCAGTAGCAAAATCAGTGAAAGAATACAACCGAGATGAGTGATCCACTATCCCAGTAGCAATAACTGCTCTGCTCTCCAAGTCTCTGATGATAACTGAATCAGGTGTGAACTCCACATATCTCCCATTTCCCCCATGTGTTATCTGATAGATGGAAAGAAGGTTATTTGTCAAGTGAGAGACACACAAGACATCCTGAAAGGAGTGGTCCCCAAAACTAATAGACCCCTTCCCTGTAACACTCATGTAAGTGTTGTTTCCCATCAAAATGGGAGACATAGTACAAGGCTCAAAGGAAGTAAACATAGTCTGCGAAGATGCCATATGATGAGATGCTCCTGAATCTAAAAGCCATCTCCCTGATCCAATACCTAAAGAAGCACAAAGAGCATGTCCCTTCATATCTGATGAAGTATGTAAACCAGTTGTGCCTGTGTTATGCTGCTCTGAAGAAAAAGAATTAGGTGAAGAAGATGATGCAGACATCCTAGAAGGAAAATCAATCTGATGTTTCTGAAGAAGATGTTTCAGCTCATCAATGTCCTTCTTGTAACAATTATGTTCTGCATGTCCTTCCCTCTTGTAATATGCACATGTAGACTTCTCCTTCTGAAATGATTTCCCCTTAGAAGAGGAGGATGAATCTGAGGACGCCGTTTGCTGCTCATGAGGTTTGGAATCCTTTTGTTTCTGTTTCTTTCCTTTTCCTGTAGAAGCCTTCTGATCTCTAGGCTCCTGTGATGCAATAAGTTCCTGTGAAGAGGAAGAAGGTTTCACCGTGCCCATGCTAGCTAACTTAGCTTGCTCTCGAGTGAGAGATGAAGGAAAGTCATCAAGAGATGGCATAGTGAATCTCGTACCAAGTGCATCCCTAGTGGCATAAAAGGTAGATACAAAAACTGAATAATCTGGTTCAAGCTTAGAAAGAATGGACAATATCAACTGAGAGTCTTCTTTTTGAACACCACACTGTGACAACTGCAATCTAAGAGACTTGAGTTTGGTGAAAAACTCCTAGATGCTGTCAAAATCCCTAGGATTTAATCCAATAAACTCATTCTCTAACTGAAACCCTCTCATAGTATCCTACTTCCCAAACAAAGATTCCAAAGTATCCCATGTCTCATTTGGTGTAGTGCAAGATTCAATGTGAAAAAGAAGGTTAGAGGAGAGAGACAAACATAATGTACCATAAGCTTCATCACACCTATTAAACCATTTTCTCTTTTCAGTAGCATATGTAGGTTCAATTTCCTACCCATGGTTACCCTATAACCCCCTTTATGTTTCAAGTGAATCTCCATTTGTTTTTTCCAACCAAAATAGTTGAATGGAGTAAGGAGTGCAATGTTGTGTAAATACATGATAGAAAACAGCAATATATACTCTCAAATAAAAAACAATGCTCGCTGATCTCAAAAAATTGCCTGTTTGCACGCTTCCCAATAAAATAACTAAAAAGGTAAAGGCTGAGATCAAACAGAAATATCAGATACCTGGTAAAAAAATATGAAAAAACAGGTCTGAGATCTATCTAGAGCACTGAACCAGCTTTCCAACGCTTATTCATTTTCGAAAAACGGAGCCAGGATGCAAAAGTTACACCTCCCGGAGTGAAAACAACAACTTCTGGCTTTGAAAGGCGAAAAAGGCATCAAAACGGAAAAATCAGAAAAAAAAATACCAGCACCACTGCAACGGTCTCGGAAGCAGCTTTTCGACGATATCTCAATTTCGAAAAACGAAGACCATATGCTCAAGATATGGCCATTTTACTAAATATGCTCATTTAGGCTTTAAACCAAAAATTTCATTAATTTAAAGATGAAAAAATTAATAAAATATTTAGATGAACCTTCATGCATGAAAATCGAGGTAGCACAGAAATCAAAATGGCACAGAAATCGATGTAAAATGGCACAAAAATTGAGGCAGCTCAAAATTGATGCATGACCCTAAAAATATGGCATGAAAATCGATGCGTCTGTATGGATCCGTACAATCGTACGGATTTTTGGCAACTATTTTGAAATTCTCTAAAAACACTAAAAAATTAATTTTCAGCAAACCCTATCATATTTTATATGAAAATAGGGGTTTCTGGGCCTTCTGAGCGCATTTGAGGGGTCCGTTTTGCACTAGCATGCACTGTTTGAGAGATCAACGTCAAAATTTCTTAAAAAATAATGGAAAACCCCTCTGATCTGACAAAAAATACTCAAATAAAACCTTTGCACAGAAGAAAACGCTATGAGAGAGTATCTTCAAATCATGAACAGGAAGCAACAGGTCTGGAGCTCTAATACCATGTAGAAGTTGAAAAACCAACTTCACAGTCCCCAAGAACACCTGCAAGCAATCACCTATCACATGCACAGATATTCAGAACAAGAAATGAAAAAGTTTTGTAAACTCTTGGAACAAATTTGTACAAACAAAAATCAGAATTATGATTATTGAGAATAATTGTTTTACAAATATTACAAAAGCCTTCAAAAAGGCAATGATGCAATAAAGTAGGAAAAAACAACCCTAACCTTATCTTGAGCAAAAAGACAACTCAATAAGATAAGATAAGAATTAAATGATAATTATCCTAGGAAATAAATAATTACCTAAGTAAACTTATCCTAAAGTGTAATTAAATAATTAATTACACCAACATGATCTACATACATTTTCACAAGGAACCAAAGGTATTTTATTTTCTTTTGGGGATCACTACCATAAAAATATATTCATTTATTTTTCTAGTCTAAAGACAAGAAAATGAAATAAGGAAGTAAAAATAAAGATAAAGAAAATAGACAATACCTTTTACTCCAAATAACCTTTCTCCTTAGATAGAGTTAAAATGGAGTGTGCCCTTGCTCTATTTGATATGGTCGCTCAGATGGTTGATTGAATACTATTAATGGAATGTGGATTTCTCTTTAAACCAACCTAATCTTGGTATAGTTGGATGATTTTTAATAGAAAAATGGTAGCACACACCTACTAGAAAATGCACTGATGATAATGAAGGGTCTTCTATTTTTAGACTCTTATTATGAGGAATGATGTAATTGAAAGATCAAGGGATCACAATATATGAGAGATATCAAGAAAGAGGAAATAACCTAGTGTCAAGAGGAGGTTTATTGGAAAGGGTAGCTAATGATATGGATTGGACAAACAAAGGGGAGATCAAGCTGTAGGATTTCCAAAAGAGAAAATATTTAACTTTTTGACTACTCCAAGGGAGGTGGGAGATTTAAAATTAGGACTAACTAGAAAGAGGAAAATTTCCTCATGTGAAATTATATGTCCATATGGCTTTTTCGTAAGCTTACATGACTTTCTTGTATATATGTTATACTTTTTTATTGACATATAATGTTGTATGCCTATATGGCTTAGAATATCTAAGTCCATATAAAATTTCACAATTGTAGAAATAACATAAGGTACTAGTTAGTGAGCAAGAGAGGGAGAGATAGATTTGAAAAGTAGTTATCACTAGATCATAATAGAGGGAGGAAGAGAGGGAGGGAGAGATCATAAAGTAAGTTATTGGATTGATAGATCTACCTAATATGTATATACTCATCATGGTTGAAGGTACTCTTACAGGCTTGCAAGAAATATAAATTATTTTCAATACAAGGAAATGCTACCAAAAGGGGTAGTGAGTAAAGAATGTGGAGAAATGAAATGGTGAGGATTTCTGACAATAAGGGGTGGCTCATTTATAGGGGGAATATAGGGTTGAATTAAATATTGTTAAAATAATATATACACAAGAGAGAGGTGTTGAATGATAATTCTTAGCACCTTTATCCCTCTTTCCCCCATCTCTCTCTTTCCATCTACCCCTCCCTTTATTTTTCACTCCCTCCTTCCCTCTCTCTCCCCCCTCTATCCCTCCCACCCCACATCTCCCTCACTCTACCTAAGCCTCTCTCTGTACCACTCCCTCCCCTCCTCTCTCTCACAAACACCACCTCTCTCTACCTCTCCCACTCTACCTAGATCCCTCTCTTTATACACACACACACAACCTCTCTCCACCTACCCTTCCCATTATCCCTTTTTCCTCGTCTCCCTCCTTCCCTCTCTCTCACTCTCTCTATACATACCTCTCCCACCCTCTCTCTAGATGTACCTCTATCCCTCCCACATTACCACTCCCTATCTCCCTCCTTCCCCCTCTCTCTCCCTCTCGCACACACACAACCTCTCTCCAACTAGACCTCCCTCTCTCCTACACTCTATCTATACCTACCTCACCTATCTTACCTCTCTCCAAATGATATTGGATTTTTTGATCATGAAAAATGTTTTTTTTCCAAATTTTTTGTTATTAATTTTTATTGGCCCAAATGTAGTATGTGTAATGCAAAAGTGGATAAAGTCAAGATACTAGTCTTCCTTGTTTAGTTAGTAATGCTCCTCCCACACTACAATTACCTATCTCCCTCCATACTTCCTTCTCTCTCACTCTCTCTATGCACACCTCTCCCACCCTCTCTCTATATGTACCTCTATCCTCCCACTTTACCACTCCCTATCTCCCTCCATCCCCCCCTCTCTCCCTCACACACACAACCTCTCTCCACCTACCCCTTCCTCCCTCCCTCCCTACATCCCTCTCTCACTCCCTCTATACCTACATGTTCCACATTGCTTCTCTCTCTCTCTTTCACACACACACACACACACACACACACACACACACACCTCTCCACACACCCCTCCCATTATCCCTCCATCCGTCCTTCCTTCCTTCTCTCTCACTCTCTCTATGCATACCTCTCACACCTTCTCTCTATATGTACCTCTATCCCTCCCACCTTACCACTCCCTATCTCCCTCTTCCCCCCTCTCTCTCCCTCACACACACAACCTCTCTCCACCTACCCCTCCCTCTCTCCCTAACTCTATGCCTTCCTCACCTACCCTACCTCTCTTTATCATCTCCCTCCTTGCCTCTTTCTCTTCCTCCCTCTATCCTTCCCACTCTACCACTCCCTATCTTTATCCTTCCCTGTTTAAATGACTCACCTCTCTCTAATTTATTTATTAGGATTTGTCATTTGCTTGACTCTTCATAAGCATTTTAACTCTTGTGCAACCTTTATGTCTTCTACAAATACTCCATTTTCTTTGGAAACATTCAAATATTCTCTCTCCCTTTATCCCTCCCATGCTACCTTGCTAGACCTCTCCCTCCCCCTATCCCTCTATACTTATACTCTAAAAATACTTGAAAATAAGTAGACCGAAGTGAATAAGATATATAATGTATTGACTGAAGAGATTCTTCCTACTCTTGAGAAGTTGAGGATGGTGCACATGTGTAGTATGTGAAATGGGAAAATGACAATGTAGAACTAGAGAAACAAAGTATTGTCATTCAACACCTCTCTCTTGTGTATATCATTAAGTGATAGTTCATTTTGATAATCAATGCAAAGCACTAAAATATAAATACAACACCTAATTGATATAGGTGCCATCACTATCTTCTAATAATGTACCCCTCCCTTTTTCATATGATGATGACATTAATTTGGTAGATGAACCTAAAAAATTTGTGGCACATCTTTTGTCAATAATACAAATATTGTGGCCTACCTATTACATAGACTTTGTGTTAGTATACACATATTATTAATACATGATTTATAGCCATCTAGGTATGTTTTGAGTGTATATTTGTATATTTTGAGGATGATGCATAAAATCAAGAATTACCGCTATCTTGTGAATCAAACATTTAAGAAGTTCAATTTCTTCTTTGTAATACTTTAGATACTAGTGCATGACATTGAGACTATCTCTCTTTTTTCACCCATGGTTTCATGTTTCTTTGGATGTTGATATAGGACAATAAGATTACCTACACTATAACATTCTATGCTCTAAGTCATATTTATCCATTATCACCCATGTGTTTTCTTCTTTATGTTATGAAACTTTATTTTGGCAATCTTTGTTTACTTGTTACTTGTTACTTGTCATTTATTAGTAGCACAATTTCAAGTGAAATTATATCCTAAGTCAAGGAGAACAAGATCCCCCATTTTGGAAACTAGAACCTACATCCTTATGATATGAAACATGAATAAATGATTTGATTTTCCTTGTCATTATCTATTTTTCACTTGTTATTTCCATGTTATTTTCTTAAGTCTCTACTTGAATGACAAGAATCAACATTTGAATTTAATTAAATCATGTACATAGAATAGGAAGATTCAATGAATGACAATCCATTTTATTTAGAAATACATACAAGATAAATTTTATCCATCTCAATTCCAATCTTATGAATAAAAAAATGTATACCTTCACAATGACTACTAAGAGGCTTCTAGAGGTATACCACATGTGTAGACCTATTAGGATTGGAATGTGTGCTAGAAATTAGAAACTAGAAATTATTCAATGGTAGGAAATGTAAGATGTCTACAAACACTTTGTAGCATGTAGACACACTAATTCCACCATATTTGATCTTTAATCCTACATATTTCATCCTAGCCAATTCCCTCTAGCATCACCATGTTGACTAATTAATTTAACTACTTAATTAATTTTACCATGTCATAATTAATTAATTTAATTAATTACTTATAGCTTTGAAGTTGCAGAAGGAAATAACTAACAAGGGACAACGTGTTTTCCAACATTGGAAATAATGTGAGAATTTTTTTATTCCAATCAAATGAAGAAAGTGAAATGCCATTTTTATTGTACCAAAGAGTTGTTCTAAAATTTGAAGGTGGACTTCATTACATTCTTGGTGCATACAAAACAAAAAAAATCATAAGAAAATAATTGAAAAGGGACAATGTGTTTTCCAGCACTTCAAATAATGTGAGCATTTTTTGTGCCAATCAGATGAAGAAAGTGAAATTCCATGTTTATTGTACCAAAGAATTGTTCTAAAATTTGAAGGTGGACTTCATTACATTCTTGGTGCGTACAAAGCAAAAAAATTTCATAAGGAAATAATTGATAAGGGATAGTTTTTCTTCCATCACTGCAAATAATGTGAGCAATTTTTGGTTCCAATCAGATGAAGAAAGTGATATGCCATTTTTACTGTACCAAAGAGTTGTAAAATTTGAAGGTGGACTTCATTACATTGTTGGTGCGTACGGAACAAAAAAATTTCATAAGGAAATAACTGATAGGGGACATTATGTTTTCCAACACTGCAAATAATGTGAGCATTCTTTTGTTCCAATCAAATGAAGTGAAATATCATTTTTACTGTACTAAAGAGTTGTTCTAAAATTTTAAGGTGGACTTCATTACATTGTTGGTGTGTATGAAATAAAAAAATTTCATAAGGAAATAACTGATAGGTGATAGTGTGTTTTCCAACACTGCAAATAGTGTGAGCATATTTTTGTTCCAATTAGATGAAGAAAGTGAAATGCCATGTTTACTATAGGAAAGATTTGTTCTAAAATTTGAAGGTGAACTTCATTACATTATTGGTGCGTATGAAACCAAAAAAAATCATAAGGAAATAATTGACATGGGATAATGCATCTTCCAAGATTGCAAATAATGTGAGCATTTTTTTGTTCCAATCAGATGAAGAAAGTGAAATTTCATTTTTATTGTATCAAAGAGTTTTTCTAACATTTGAAGGTGGAATTCATTACATTCTTGGTGTGTATGAAACAAAAACAATTCATAAGGAAATAACTGACAGGGGATAGTGTATTTTCTAGCACTACAAATAATGTGAGTAGTCAAAAAGTTAAATATTTCCTATTTTGGAAATCCTACAAAGATCTTCCCTTTCTTTTTCCAATCCATATCATTAGCCACCCTTTCCAATAAACCTCCTCTTGAAACTTAGTTATTTTCTCTTTCTTGATATCCCTCATATATTGTGATCCCTTGATCTTTGAATTGCGTTATTCCTCACAACAAGAGTCTACAAATAGAAGCCTTTAAACCCTTAATTATCATCAATACATTTTCTAGTAGGTGTGTGCTACCATTTTATATTAAAAATCATTCAACTATACAAAAATTATGTTGGTTTAAAGAGAAATCCACATTCCATTAGTAGTATTCAATCAAGCATCTAAGAGACCATATCAAATAGAGTAAGGGTGCACTCCATTTTAAATCTATCTAAGGAGCAAGGTTATTTAAAGTAAAATCTATTGTCTATTTTCTTTATCTTTATGTTTATTTCCTTATTTCATTTTCTTTTCTTTAGAATAGAAAAATGAATGAATATATTTTTATGGTAGTGATCCCCAAAAGAAAATAAAATATCTTTGGTTCCTTGTGAAAATGTATGTAGATCAAAATAATATGGTTGAATAGGTACAAGAATCATTTCCATCTAAAATAAAGCTTTGAAATTTAAGATTATTTGGTTAATGGGATGGGAGATATGTAATGATTAGGATGGAAAGATGCATGGATAGTGAAAGGAATATGATGGACGAAGATGTTTAGTTTAATAAATTTATATTAGCCTAAAATGAACTTAATGGATTAATGCAATGATGATAGATGTTAAGTTTAGGGTTTTGGGTTCACGATTTAACCTAATAGATTAATACAATGATGATGATGGATTAATCCAAAGAGAGACATAAAGATAGTGTTGAAAGACCTTATAGTGAATAAATTGAAGAAAGAGGAAGTAGTAGTTCAAAATGAAGTAAAAGAATAGATGAATATTAGATAGATGGAGGATGATATGGTAGATGTAGTGAAACATCCAAGTGATATGATCTTATTTTAGATGTGGAATATAAGGACATAGAGAATTTGAATGTTTCCAAAGAAAATGGAATATTTGTAGAAGACATGAAGGTTACACAAGAGTTACAATGCTTACGAAGAGTCAAGCAGATGATAAATCCCAATAAATAAATTAGAGAGGTGAGTCATTGATCATGAAAAGAGTTTTATTAAACAATAATGGTATCAATAAAGAACTAGAACGAAGGATAAGTATCTTTAGAAATACACACAAGACTAAATATAAGTATCTTTAGAATATCCAAATCAATATAAAAACTCACAATTGTATAAATAACATAAGGTACTAGTAAGTGACTAGTGTTTGTTAAAATTTAAGATAGGTACATATCATGAGGAAGTATTGCATCATGTTAAAGGATATATGTCATTTAGTTTTGGGAATCTTGGTCATGGTAGTATGAGAATAAATTCATACATTTTATAAATAGAATATTTACACTATGATGAAGGAAAAAAATAAACATACTCTAGGGATGGATGATTTGATAATCCAAGGGAGAGAGAGGGGAAGGAGGGATAGAAGGAGGGAGAGAAAGAGGGAAGGAGAGAGATAGGGATAAGTATAGAGAGTGGTAGGGTGGGAGGGATAGAGTGAAGGAGGGAGATAGGGACTGGTAGGGTGGGAGGGATAGAGGGAAGGGGAGATAGGGAGTTGTAGGGTGGGAGGGATAGGTATATCTAGAGAGTTAGGGAGTGAGGGAAGGAGGTGTAGGTGGAGAGAGGTTCTTTGTGTGAGAGGAAGAGAGAGGGGGAAGGAGGGAGATAGGAAGTGGTAGGGTGGGATGGATAGAGGGACAAAGAGAAAGAGGGAAGGAGGGAGATAGGAAGTGGTAGGGTGTGAGGGATAGAAGGACTCAAAATGGACTTAGTAGGAGGGGGAAATGTGATGGCGGATTGTGGGAAATAGGCACCCAAAATGGATTTATAGAATGGAGGAGGGATAAGGATAATGTTTTTGGGCTGGTATGATGGAGGGGGATGATGAGAAATGGTTTAGAAGAATGATAATAGATAATTTATTAACTTAAGATATTATTATTTCTCTTGAAAAGTTGAGGAAGGAGCATGTGCACTATGTGCAATGGGAAAATGGAAATGTAGAACTAGAGGCATCAGGTACTAGAATGTATGAATAATATTAAATTATGCTAAAAATAGAGAATACACCATGTGATACTTATGCTCTTGATGAATATTAAGCCATGTGGAAATGATCTACAATGATAAGTGGTGATCTTGGAGTGGGGAATAAATGTATGGAAAAAGTGTTAAGAAGGATGGAATATAGAAGCAAACAAAAAATACATGGAGATATGTGTAACAAGGTACAATGAAGATGGAAAGGAATTATTCCATGAACTAAAGATGAGAATATGTCGCTTATCAATATATTGTTGCACTAAGACATTCTCAACAAATTCGGTATAAATGGGAAATGGTATGGAAATAGAAAAAATTAATATCTTAGACTTAGTAGGAGAGGGAGATGTGATGGTGGATTATGGGACATAGGAACCCAAATTAGATTTATAGCATCAAGGAGGGATAGGGATAATGTTTTTGGGCTGATATAATGGAGGGGGGTGGTGACAAATGGTTTGGAAGAATGATAACACATAATTTATTGACTTAAGGGATTCTTCCTTCTCTTGAGAAGTTGAAATGGAAAAGGAATTTGAAGAAGCAAACCAAAGTGAATGCGATAGATAGTGCATTGACTGAAGAGATTCTTCCCACTCTTGACAAGTTGAGGAAGGTGCATGCACAATATGTGCAATGGGAAAATGGCAATGTAGAAGTGGATAAAGTCAAGAGGTTTTGTATTACATATGAATTTGCACAAGTAAAGAATGTGAGAGATGAAGCTATAAGTTGAGTTGAACAAATGAACTCACAGATTCTTGAACTTAAGAATTCCATGGAACAAATACAATTGGAAATAGATGAAAATGAAAAGGAAAAATATGATTTAAGTGAAAAAAAAGAGAATCAGTTGGGTGGAGACATGAAAGTCTTATCTAAAAAGGTAGACAACTATTGTAAAGAACTTGTTAAAATAAACATCTAAATTCTCTAATCGTAAATACACTCTCAAAGTTGAGAAAAAATTGGCTACAAAGCTACATAAAAGTATTCAAGACATTGAAAACTCTATCCAAGAAAGGGATGTTTCTATCATAAGGGTTGATGAGGGAGTAGCTAATCTAAAGATTCAAGTAAAAGATATGAAAAAAAAGTTAGAAGATCATGACAATGAATAGTAGGGGGTGTTAATAGGTAAGAGCAATGGAGATGAGGAAAAATTTGTGTTGCATCTTTTCCTCACTCTCTCTACCATTTCCTATCTCCCTCCTTCCCTCTATCCCTCCCACCCTATCACTCTTTATACCTATCCCTATCTCTCTCCTTCCCTCTTTCTCTCCCTCCTATCCCTCCCACCCTACCACTTCCTATCTCCCTCCTTCCCTCTCTCTCTCTCCCTCTCAAGTATCTCTCTCTCATCTCCCTCTCAGGTCTCTCTCTCTCTCTCTCTCTCTCTCTCTCTCTCTCTCTCTCTCTCTCTCTCTCTCCCTCTCCCTCTCATGTCTTTATGTCTCTCACTCTCCATCTTCCTCGTAGGTCTCTCTCTCTCTCTCTCTCTCTCTCTCAGGTCTCTCCCACTCCCTCTCTCTCTCAGGTCTCTCCCACTTCTTCTCTCTCAGGTCCTTTGGGATTTAAAACCACTACTTTGATACCATGTGATAAAGTTGTGACTAGAGGATCTAGTTAAGGATTATCCAACCATACAACCAATTACAAAAATGCTCATAGTAGAATTCGATGACATAATAAATTAACAAAAATATGAATTATTAATTCATATAATTGCATTTACTATCTTTTCTCAAGGGCTTACAACATGAGACCTCAACCTTTAATGAATCACATACACAACCACTATATAAAATATAATCTTTTGAGTTGATATTTGATATAATACTCTTCACAATGTGCTACTAAACTTCACCAATATTGGAGCTATTTAAAAATCACCTTCGAGTCATGACCAATGATATTTATATAGAGATTGCAAGAAATTATTTTGAATTATAACGTAATGTGCAACAATACATGACAAAAAATAGAATAATAATGTCACTACCATACCTTAATGGTAATCAAGAATAATAATAATTTCTAAAGAGGGTGTATGAGGCTAGATATTGAAATCATTTGTTCCCTCTTAATTAGAATGTAATAATTTTGTGTCACTCTCTATATTTATATTATTAGAATGTAAGAATTTATTGAACTTATTGGTACATACACTTTATGCTCTAAAAAATTTCATGTACCTTGCCAAGTTTCTATTCATGAGCGTCTAACTCCATTTTGGATGGTCATGCATGCTAGGATTTGTCAATAAATTTCTTAGATGGGATCCCAAGACATGTTTAGAAAGAAATATGCAATGTAGAACTATGAATAACTACAATGAATTAATGTTGTAAGTAGGGGATGTTATCATCCTAAATGTGTGGTTGCATAACATAGTATACATGAAATAGATTAACAAGAATGTATTTGAACTCCTCCATTTGATTTCTTATCTACAAATGAAAACCTATAGACTAATTCCTTTTTGTGTTTAACATGGTATGCAATGTCTACCAAAAGTAAAAAATTCATGGAATGTAGTCATAAATTATGGATGTTGGTAAGCCAAAATGGACCCAAACATGAGTGAAGAAAAGAAACAAGCATTTATCATGGTGAGATTTTTATGAATGTGATATGATTCTCTTTTTTTGCACTTAGATCTAGTTTTTACCTGTTCCTTATCATTTATTTCCAATTGTATTTGTTCCATGGAATTCTTAAGTTCAAGAATATTTGAATTCATTTGTTCAAATTCACTTATACAATCATCTCTCACTTTCTTTGCTTGCACAATTTCATGGGCAATACAAAACCTTCTATCTACTTATCTCTCCCCTCCACTCTCTACTTTCCCTATCTCCCCCTTCCCCCTCTCTCTCCCTCACACACACACACAACCTCTCTCCACTATCTCTCTCTAACTACCCCTCCCTCTCTCCCTAACTCTTTGTATAGACAACAACATCCTAATGAAGTTCAACATAGATACAAGAAAAAAATATGTTAATAAACAATATTCCTTCTACCTTAAAATAAAGCCTTTCATCAACTATCATTGTACCTTTCTAATGTTCTTTCTATTATTTGTAGTGTTGGAAAACACATTGTACCCTATCAATTATTTTTTGATGCAGATCCAGGAGGCTCAAACTCAATCAAATTGAAAAATTTTCTTCAAGAGGCATATAACAAGATTAAAATGGCCTTTTAAAGCAATTCAAACAATCTTGCAAGTTAGAAAACAATTAGACTTACCATTTCTAAATTTCACCCATGAATCCTAGTAGTAGTGCAAACTCAGTTTTTGACCCCTAACTCCAATACTCTCCAAAACACCTGACAAAAAAAAATGGATTCAAATACCTTTCTTTGAGTTGTACAACATATCTAAAAACTAGTTTAAAGTCTTTTGGACCTATCTCCTAAAATCACCCTTCTACCCTGACCTAATTAGGCTGTTTAGGCTTAAATTACAAATAAACATGCCTTCAAACTTTACACAGACCCCTGAAACCTTGGGGAAACATTTCCCATGCCCTAAAACCTCCAAATCCACAACCAACAACCAAGGTTAACCCTTACAAAATGACAAACTCTAAAACCCTCAATTTCATGCCAAGTCAAGATGGTTTATTAAAATTCACACTTGCAAAACCTTCCAGACCATGTCATCAACCCAAAAATGTGTTTTTTGATCCCAATATGCTCAAAAGTTGAAAAAAACTCCACACACTCATTGATTTTCACAAACCCTAGACCCAAGGCTCCATTTTCATGTGTTTTTCTTCACAAAACTCAACAAAAAAACTCTAACTCCATTATTCCTCCTCCAAAACTCCAATCATGCAACCTACAACCTACTCAGACTCCCTAGGGCCTATTACACTAGTTATAGTAGGTACAGTCAGTGTAAGGACCCCTAAAACATGTTCTTATTTACAAAACCCTCAAAAAAGGGTGTACCCGACTGCCACAAGAAACATAGATATTTCTAACACAAATCATTATGAAATTCATTCAAACCTAATGAAAAAAAATGTTAACATAGGCCCCCATGAGAAATGGAAGATTAAATAGTAGATGTGAGGCTGTACGACTCGTACAAGTTTGCAAAATATGAAAGAAACATAGAAAAATGAAGAGAACTTAGAATTTTCATATTGCCAATACCTTAAACTTCGAGCTAACATTACAAATGGTGTCCTCATGCATTTTTAAAGGCTTATCCTCTAAAAACAACAACCAAATACCCTCCCAACTAAAATTTAAACCACTTATGACCGTTGGAGATCACAATTTCATCTTTTACACAATTTAATGACAACATCATTACATGCTTTGCAATGTTTTCTCTTTTTGACCCTTTTAATCACCTAAAATATTACAAAGGGTCTAATGAGACCTTATTCACCTAAGAACCATGTCTTATTCAAGAAAACAATATACTGCCACACTTGACATCACCTTGACAACTTTGACACTCCCTTCCATTTGATTTATAATTATTACAAAATGAATACATAAACCTCTCAAAGTTGACCAAGTACCATATAATGGTCACTTAGGACCTTATTTGAACTCATGGAATCAACAAAAACACCCTAACACACACTACCTATCAAAATCTTCTTGGAAAAAAAAGAGAAGGTTGGTGCTCCTGCACCATTTTCTTATGAAACCACTTAAAAAAGGAATTAAAAGATAAGAAGATTTTATCATCAAAAGAAAATGAGGTTAATACTCTAAGTAATAGTTGTGGTAAATTTTGAAACTTCCTTTCATTACATTCATACTCTCTAGAAAAGAAAATGTTTTCATTACAACAATTGTAGGTTGGAAAACACTAGGTGTTATGAAACCTACAACCCACATACTGTTGTAAAACACTTTACATGTAAGAACCCAATTGATTAGACACCCCTTAGGTCAATTTGGTTAGTTTTATGTATCCCCCACCTAAAAATCCTCCCCAAGCTCTCCACCCTTGAGCTTAGAACAAGAAGAATGTAATCACTCACAACCCACTATGTTTTCTAACCTGCAATTATTTTGTGCATTTATTTTTCAACCATAAGAGGAAATTGAAACAAAATTTTTACTCTAAGTAAAAGTTTGGTAAATTTTAAAAGTTCCTTTCATTACATTTGTACTCTCTAAGTAAGAAAAGGTTTTCATTATAATAATTACAAGTTGGAAAACACTGGGTGTTACGAAACTTGCAACCCACATAGTGTTGATGTAAGTAGTGGGGGGAGATTTCTTTCTCCTACAAAATTTAAAATAATTAAATATGAATTTAATGAGGCCAACTATTGTGAGAAGTCTCATTTAAAAGAGATGTGTTGGCTTATGAAGAGGCCGACTTATGATGAAAAGTTGTCTTGCTTGAAGAACTAAATTACCTTGTATATATAGAAGGCACCACCCTCGCCTATATGATCATTCATTATTATTTTTAAGTGTCTTCACATATCAAGAAAAGTTTGCATTCCTCTCAACAAATCAATACTTTGCTTCTAGGGGATCGACATCAAGGAGAATCCCGACATCAAGGAGAAGTCACTATCATTGTGTATATTTGCATCTTGAGAGGTGCCATCTTTATTGCTTTAGATCGACCTAGTGTGTGGCTTGTTGTAAAGTATATTTGCTGCTCTTTTATTCTATATATAAGTGATATTTGTGGTTGGATTTTTCTCTCTTGAGAAGGAGGGTTTTCCTAGGATATCTGTTGTGTTCGATTGTTCATGTGCTATCACTATTCTATGTTTTCTACTTATTCATTTATAATCCTAAAACTACCATGGTATCAGAGTGGGTTGAAAGAAGATCAGATCAAATTTGTTTAAGAAAAGTTGAAATTGAAGATATTCGAGTCGGTAACCCTGGCTTGATTGATCACTGTGTATTAGTGAAGAGCGGCTTCTAGCTCTAGTTGAGACTCTATTTCTAAATTATGATTGCAGAAAAAATTATCTTGTGAGCATATTATTTATATCAGGATCTGTTCATTCTATTAATTCCATATTAGGAAGGAACCGTTCGAGATTTGTAGTGTAATATGTAATCTGTGTGAGTTGGGTTCATTCTTATATTGAATAATAATATCAATAAAAATCATAGACATAATCTAGAATTGAAGATCCTGACATTTCCTTGTGTTAGAAGACTTAGAGCATTTAAAATTAATATCACAAGCTTTGTGATTGATGATAAAGGTGTAGTGGTGGAAAGGTAAAATCTAGAGTCACCAATTGTTAGCATTCTTTCAGTAGTTATCATTGTTCAAAAGGATATCGTGGCATATATGAAATCATGTGAATTCTGGGTGGTCATTGGGCTAGGATGGGAGAAACACTTCTATAGTTGTCGTAAATTATATGAACCGATGACTATTCAACTACTATGGTGGGTTCCTTTTCAAGGTGATGCAGTAGTCCAAGGAGGTTCATCAACCTAGTCTACAAGCCATTATATACAGATCACTTTTGATCAAAGCTGTGTATGAGACATGAAGAGATTCATGATATCAATCAAATAATATTTACTGTTGCTGATAGAGTTCTTGTTGCAAGTATTTTCTAGAATACTAATCAAATGCGACTGGCTTCAATGCGTATTGAGAGTTGATTCAGAAGTTTTAAAATAGAAGCTGCATTCTTGAATGATGTTTCTTAAAATGAAGTGGACTATGAAAGAAAGAAAAAATGAATCTGAATTTGTATCCATCAGATCTGGGGTGTAAAGAGATGTAAAGGACTTTATGGGCTAGATATATGATATAAAAGGAGAGAATAAAAGAAAAGTGAAGTATGATATAGGGTTGAAGGGTAGAAAAATGAAGTGTAACTTGGTTGATAGATAGTGGTGCTTCACGTCACATCACATGCTACAGTGAGCATCTTAAAAAATTAGTAGAGAAAGAGTCTAACTTACAAGTGCTAATTGGGGATGATGGTAGTTATACCGTAAAAGGAGCTAGGGCCACTTCCTTCCAGCTAGATTCAGGTATCCCTCTTCATTTGAGTGATGTATTGTTTGTACCTATGATCAAAAGGAACCTTGTTTCCATTTCAGCCTTGGAGGACAAAGGGTACAAGGTTGCCTACTTTGAAGGAAAGGTTCTTGCAAGGTCAAAGAACTCCAACATAAATTCAACTCGTGTGATTGGGACTTGTCAGGAGAACCTATATAGATTGTCATTGCAATCAGTTTCTTCGAAGAGGAGGAAATAAAATTCAGAGGGAGTCTGACAAACCAATAGAGGCAACCTTGGACAAGGAGGTCAGAAGGTCAATGTGGGTACTTGAAGCTTTAGAGGGAGTCACATCATCATGAATATTTTTTGTAGTGTATATTTCTTTGAGACAAAGAAATATTGGTGAAAGCCCTTGTAGTGCATTTTTCTCTAAGAAAAAAAATTGAGGTGGAAGCCCTTGTTAATGCATTTTTTCTCTAAGACAAATAAATTTGAGGTGAATGCCCTTGTTAATGCATTTTTCTCTAAGACAAATAAATTTGAGGTGTAAGCCCTTGTTAATGCATTTTTCTCTTAGATGGAGAAATTTGAGGTGAAAGCCCTTGTCCATCTCTGAGACGGAGATGTGGTTCTTTCCAACCTCTAGGAGTAGCCATGGTAGATGTCATATTAAGAGACTCCATGATGAACCCTTTGTACTTGTGCTTTTCCACACATGGGAGTAGCCATGGTGAGCGTTATGTTGAGAGACTCCATGATGACATCACATTCAGAGACTCTATGATGGGAACTTGTACATGTGTTTCCTTCCACACATGGGAACAACCATGACGAACATCATGTTGAGAGACTCCATGATGACATCACGTTGAGAGGCTCCATGATGGACCTTTGAGCTTTCCACAAATGGGTGTAGCCATTGTGGGTGCCATGTTGAGAGACTCCATGATTTCGATATCTAGAAAGATATCTCCCTAGCTAAGAGGGAGTGTTGATGTAAGTAGTGGCAAGAGATTTCTTTCTCCTATAGAATTTGAAATAATTAAATATGAATTTAATGAGGCCGACTATTGTGAGAAGTCGTCTCATTTCAAAGAGATGTGTTGGTTTATGAAGAGGCCGACTTATGGTGAAAAGTTGTCTTGCTTGAAGAAGAACTAAATCACCTTGTATATATGGAAGGCGTTGCCCTCTCTTATATGATCATTCATTATTATTTTTAAGTGTGTTTGCATATCAAGACAAGTTCACATTCCTCTTAGCAGATTGATAATTTGCTTCTAGGGGATTGACACCAAGGAGAAGTCACTATCATTGTGTATATTTACATCTTGAGAGGTGCCATCTATATTGCTTCAGATCGACCTAGTGTGTGGCCTGTTGTAAAGAAGATTTGTTTCTCTTTTATTCTATATATAAGTGATATTTTTAGCTATTTTTTTTCTCCCTCGAGAAGGAGGGTTTTTCCAGGATATGTGTTGTGTTCTATTGTTCATGTGCTGTCACTATTCTATGTTTTTTGCTTATTCATTTCCGATCCTAAAACTAACATAGTGTTGTAAAACTCTCTACATGTAACAAACCAATTTGTTAATCAACCCTTAGATCAATTTGATTAGTTTTATGTATCTCACACCTACAAATCCTCCCCAAGGACTCCACCCTTGAGCTTAAAACAAGAAGAATGTAAAACACACATTATTTGCAATGCTAAAAAACACATCGTCCCCTATCAGTTATATCCTTATGAAAGGTTTTTGTTTTGTTCACACCAACAATATAATGAAGTCAAGTCAATTTGATTAGTTTTATGTATCCCCCACCTATAAACCCTCCACCTTTCATAAGGAAATAAGGAAATAGTTGACAGGGGACATTGTGTTTTCCAACATTGAAAATAATGTGAGCATTTTCAGAAGGAAATAACTGACAAGGGACAGTGTGTTTTCCAACACTGGGAATAATGTGAGAATTTTTTTGTTCCAATCAAATGAAGAAAGTGAAATTTCATTTTTACTGTACCTAAGAATGTAATGAAGTCCACCTTCAAATTTTAGAGCATATGTTTGGTATAGAAAAATTGGCATTTCACTTTCTTCATCTGATTGGAATAAAAAAATGCTCACATTATTTGCAATGTTGGAAAATAAACTATCCCCTGTCAGTTATTTCCTTATGAAAATTTTTTCTTCCATACACACCAAGAATGTAATGAAGTCCACCTTCAAATTTTAGAGCAAATCTTCCGTACAAAAAAATGACTTTTCACTTTCTTTATATGATTGGAACAAAAAAATGCTCACATTATTTGCAATGTTGGAAAACACACTCTCCTCTACAAGTTATTTCCTTATGATTTTTTTTTGTTTCATACACATGAAGAATGTAATGAAGTCCACATTCAAATTTTAGAACAACTCTTTGGTAATGGTAAAAATGACATTTCACTTTCTTCATATGATTGGAACAAAAAAATGCTCACATTATTTGGAGTATTGGAAAACACATTGTCCCTTGTCAATTATTTCTTTATGATTTTTTTTTGTTTCGTACACACCAAAAACGTAATGAAGTCCACCTTAAAATTTTAGAACAACTCTTTGGTATAGTAAAAATGGCATTTCACTTTCTTCATTTGATTGGAACAAAAAAATGCTCACATTATTTGTAATGTTGGAAAAAACACTATCCCCTATTAGTTATTTTCTTATGATTTTTTTTTTTTTTGTACACACCAAGACAATTGACAAGGGACAATGTGTTTTCCAGTATTGCAAATAATGTGAGCATTTTTTGTTCCAATCAGTTAAAGAAAGTGAAATGACATTTTAACTGTACCAAAGAGTTGTTCTAAAATTTGAAGGTGGACCTCATTACATTGTTGGTGCGTATGAAACAAAAAGTTTTCATAAGTAAATAACTGACAGGGGACAGTGTGTTTTCTAGCATTGCAAATAATGTGAGAATTTTTTTGTTCCAATTAGATGAAGAAAGTGAAATGTCATTTTTACTGTACAAAGAGTTGTTCTAAATTTTGAAGGTGGACCTCATTATATTTTTGGTGCATACGAAACAAAAAAAATTCATAAGAAAATAACTAGTAGGGGACAGTGTGTTTTCCAACATTGAAAATAATGTGAGCATTTTTTTGTTCCAATCAGATGAAGAAAGTGAAATGTCATTTTTATTGTACCAAAGAGTTCTAAAATTTTGAGGTGGACTTCATTACATGTTGGTATGTATAAAACAAAACTTTTCATGAGGAAATAACTGACAAGGAACAATGTGTTTTCCAGCACTGCAAATAATGCAAGCAATTTTTTGTTCCAATTAGATAAAGAAAATGAAATACCATTTTTATCGTACCAAAGATTTGTTCTAAAATTTGAAGGTGGGATTTATTACATTGTTGGTGTGTATGAAACAAAAAAATTTCATAAGGAAATAATTGATAGGGGATTGTGTGTTTTTAAGCATTACAAATAATGTGAACATTTTTTTCTTCCAATCAGATGAAGAAAGTGAAATGCTATTTTTATAGTACCAAAGAGTTGTTCTAAAATTTGAAGGTGGAATTTATTACATTATTGTTGTGTATGAAACAAAAAAATTTCATAAGGAAATAACTGACAGGGAATAGTGTGTTTTCCAGCATTGCAAATAATGTGAGCAATTTTTTGTTTCAATCAGATGAAGAAAGTGAAATGTCATTTTTACTGTATCAAAGAGTTGTTCTAAAATTTGAAGGTGAGATTCATTACATTTTTGGTGTGTATGAAACAAAAAGTTTTCATAAGGAAATAACTGACAGGGGACAGTGGGTTTTCCAACACTACAAATAAAGTAAGCAATTTTTTGTTCCAATCAGATGGAAAAGGTGAAATTTCATTTTTACTGTACTAAAGAGTTATTTTGAAATTTGAAGGTGGACTTCATTACATTTTTGGTGCATATGAAACACAAAATTTTCATAAGAAAATAACTGACAGGGGACAATGTGTTTTTCAACACTACAAATGATGTGAACATTTTATTGTTCCAATCAGACAAAGAAAGTGAAATGTCATTTTTACTGTACCAAAGAGTTGTTCTAAAATTTGAAGGTGGACTTCATTACATTGTTGGTGCATATGAAACAAGAAAAATTCATAAGGAAATAACTGGCAAGGGATAGTGTGGAAATAACTGGCAGGGGATAGTGTGTTTTCCAACACTATAAGTAATGTGATCATTTTTTTGTTCCAATCAGATGAGTTAAGTGAAATGTCATTTTTACTACACCAAAGATTTGTACTAAAATTTGAAGATGGAATTCATTACATTGTTGTTGTGTACAAAATAATAACTTTTCATAAGGAAATATTTGACAGAGAACAGTGTGCTTTCCAACACTGCAAATAATGTGATCATTTTTTTGTTCCAATCAAATGAAGAAAGGGAAATTCCATTTTTAATAAACTAAAGAGTTGTTCTAAAATTTGAAGTTGGACTCTATTAAATTGTTGGTGCATATGGAACAAAACCTTTTCATAAGGAAATGACTGACAAGGGACAATGTGTTTTCAAACACTATAAATAATGTGAGCATTTTTGTTCCAATCAGATTAAGTGAAATTCCATTTTTATTGTACCAAAGTTGTTCTAAAATTTCAAGGTGAACTTCATTACATTGTTGGTGCATACGAAACAAAAACTTTTCATAACGAAATAACTGACAGGGGATAGTGTGTTTTCCAACACTGCAAATAATGTGAGCATTTTTTTGTTCCAATCAAATGAAGAAAGTGAAATGTCTTTTTTATTGTACCAAAGAGTTGTTCTAAAATTTTAAGGTGGACTTCATTACATTGTTTGTGTGTACGAAACAAAAAAATCATAAGGAAATAATTTACAAGGGAGAGCACGTGTTTTCCAACATTGCAAATAATGTGAGCATTTTTTTGTTCGAATCAGAGGAAGAAAGTGAAATGTCATTTTTACTGCACCAAATTTTAAGTCCCTTATAATTTTTTGAAATAGATTTAAATATCTTTAAAAGAACTATATCTTCCTTTTCTTGTTCATCCACAAATTGTTTGATAAAGAGTGCATTCTCTAGATTGCTTATTCTTCTTTAAATTTCTTAATCATATCTAAGTTTATTACCTCTTCTATCTTCTTTTATATGTCCAACCAATCCACACATTCCTTATCACCTCAAAAATTTCTTTTATCCTTATAGAAATATTAACTACATGTTCGAATCTACTCACTCTTCATGAAGACATCTTATCTATATATTACGATGCAAAATACCTCATGTTCAATGAACTATTTACAAAGTCCCTTGTAAATTACCTCAAATTTGATGGTATGTTTAAAGTATTCCTTTTCAAACTATCTTAGGTTCAAAAATCTATTTACAAGCATACTTCTCTTAACACCTACCCAATTATAAATAGTAGAAGATAAAATACAATTCCAATGAATGTCCTTCCTTGCAATTTAAAACCAATAGATACCATGTGATATAATTATGACTAGAGGATTTGGTTAAGGATTATCCAACCATACAATCAATTACACAAACACTCGCAATAAAATTTGATGACATGATAAATTAATAAAAATATGAATTATTAATTCATATAATTACATTTACTTTCTTGCCTCAAGGGCTTACAACATGAGACCTCAACCTTTAAGGAATCACATACAAAACCACTATATATATTGTAATCTTTTGAATTGATATGTGACACAATACTCTTTGCAATGTGCTACTAATCTTTTCCCTTCCATCTGTCGGAAAAGGACATGTTGGGGGGACCATCTTCTAAAAAAAATCACATTCCTAAACAAGATAAGAAAGATCAGATTTAGACTACAATAAATCTTATGAGAAATAGCAGATGGAATCCAAATAATAAGATAAGAGCAAAGTGGGATTTTGATTGGGGTTGTTTCTTTACCTTTAGCTAAGAGGGAACATTAGTTCTATATCCAATTGTAGTATCAAACTTGTCCTCTTTCCCATCTATAGATTTGGCTCCACAAGGTGTGAAACTTTCTATCATCAACAATACCTATAAAAATAAAGATTCATAAACCATTCCACAGCTCCTTATGTCACAATCATAAAAATCAGATAATTGAAGAAAGAAATGGGCATTGTGCGTAACTTGATCTATTGAATTTTTTTGAATCCATTCTAAGTAACATAGACCAGCAATACCATGATTAGCTCTATTAGCCACATGCACACATTAACATCATACTATATTATCATGCCAACATGCTATTCACAATTCAACAAACATATAATCACTATGACCAAAGACATCAACATTAGGTTCATCTTTGTAATGAATTATTATGGTAAGCAGATTCAACAAATAACATCAAGAAGACTGAATCAATTAGAATCATTAATTACAACAGGTTGCCTAAAAAATACTTGAACCTATCTTTGAAGGGCTTTCACATATTCAATAGCTATAGCTTGTTGTATTGAGTCAACAACTATAGAAAATTCTCTATTAGAACATAGATATAAAAGAAGGAAAATTTTTGCATCTAGCTAAAAGGTTCAATAGAAATTTTAATTTATTGCTTTGTCACTATTTGGCACAAGTTCCTTCTTTCTATATACCTTGATCTGCCTTTTTTTAAATTCATGGGGGTGTGGGATATTAACAAAAAAAAAACTTACTTTTTCTTTTTGCATCAATAGCACATAGACGTTGCACAGGTTCTTGATGTTAGTTTGAATCATAATAACTCTTGAAATCTATAGAATTCTCTCACAATGAACAAACTATTCGAAGAAAAAAATATGCTTAAGATTTCAAATAAGAAATTCATGCTATGATTCAAAATTTAAATGCATAAAACAATCTTATCTAAAAATAGAAACCACAACTGTGTTGACCAATACCTAGTTTTGGAACCATTTATGCAACCTTCTCTAGATGAGTCGTACTGAGCAAGCATAAATCACATTCATAATTCATATATAAGCTCTCATCTAACTGATATCAAGAAAGACTATATATGATCCCTTGCATCAGAATGTATGCAACACCTAACTAGAGCATCCATGCATTTATGATTCATTTCAACCTAGGTCAACAAACTATTCAGAATAGTATATTCATGGCTCATATTTTAACCCTTCCAATACTTGCTTTAATGAAACACTAAGATTTCCACAATAAATTTGAAATCATGTTGTGTCACATATTCACTGACCAACTAATATTGAAATTTCCATTGAAACCCATTATCTAATTTTACAAATTGCAACTAAAAAGACATGCCAAGGATCCCTCACATTTATTTCCCATATCAGATTATACAACCTTTCATATTCCCAACAACAAGCACTATCAAAGATACGACCTCTAAGTTTACATTTAGCAACAAGGATCATTAGGAATTCTTAATGGAAGGCAGTATTCCATCAGGTCATATAGACTATATATATCAAGACCATGTCAAATAAGTAATATAGACACACACCCCAAAAGAGTTATGTCTAATTCCAATCAATCCTAAAAATACCAGACATGGAGATTGAAAAACATCCAGGCAGAAAACTAGATAGTATCGTGTGAACATAAATTATTACATGTAAAATATCTCTTACACCAAATAATCATTTACTTGTAATGAACATTTTCTAATAGCTTTACTGTGAAAATATTAATTGAGGAATATGTGCAGAAAAAGTAGACCATACCTTGGAGAAAAAAGATCCACATAACTATGGAGCCCTATACCATCATGTAGCAACATAGTCATGTGAAGAAACCATTTGAATCATTGAGAAACAAAGCTAAAAAGAGAACTGTGACTGCATTGTTATGCTAACTAAAACAAATATGAAAGAGATCCAAAAATTCTCACAATACAGTTAAGTCTAGAATACAAGTTATCAAATACTATACCATGCAAAATATTGTAGTAGGCATATCATTGAAGGCAACCCCTTCTAAGCCATTGAAGTCACATATTTTTATCTTACAATCAACATTAGCCATTCAAAAATGGGAGTTTCTACTTGAGAGATCAAAATAGTAGTTTAACAATAAAAAGTAATGATTTTGATTGTGTAAATTTTCTTTTGAGATTTTTTTCAAAATTATACTTTATGATCTAGGCCTATCATCAACATGTAGATAGAAAAATCATGAAATGTGATCTAAAATAGAAAAATTAAGCAAAAATATTTAAAAAATATTTCATACTAATATCATAAACTACAAAAAATGTCTTTTTAACTTGAAATTAGTGTAAAGTAAGGCAGTTAAACAAGAGTTTTGTCTCATACCTAATAACACTTTTTTTAATGCCAACCAATTTTCTCTATAAAATGACAGGGAGTTTTCTCAACACCGAGTATCAATGAATTGTCTACAAACAGGCTGAGTGTAGGGTGACAAGAATTTTTCCTAGTCTATGCATCATTTAAAGAACTAGAAACAAGGCCATAGAAGTCAACTAGTTTATCAAAAAAAAAAAAGCATGAAAAAAAAAATCAATCACACAAAACCAGATTCAAAAAGTTTAGAGATCAAATCGATTTCCTTTGTGTTGGCCGATTGCTCCCAATTACTACTCCTCCCCACAAAGGCAAAGACTCCAAACTTAACTGGTTCGAAGCCTTCTTTCATAGGCAACAATAATGTGAGCATCAATACCTAAGACCTTGCGAGTGGGCTGATTGTAAATCGCTAATTTTAAAAATTCAAATTCCCACTCATTTTTTAAATTCTTCCATAGTCATCTATCAACGTTTGGGTTTAACTGTCGTTGGTATCCATCCATCTATCTTCGTCCTTAAGTCTTCCCGTCATGCATTTTGTCCTCCATTGTACTTAAAAGTCTTTTCATTGTGCATTTTTTCTAGCATGTGGGATGGGGATGGGATGTTATGTTATAAATATTACATACATAGGTGTGTTTTGTCTATCTTTTAGCTTTCTCTTATGAATGGCATGTTAGCTCAGGGGAATTTTTAATTCCTTTTAAATTTTCAACACACCTTTTGATGGAATCTTCAACATTCGCTAGAGCAAAAAATAACACATGGGGAGCATGTGGGTTAAGCTACCCACAAAATAATATTTTAAACATGGGGGGAAAGGTGTGTCTATGTAAACACAAAATATTACAAGGGGATTCTAAGGCGTATGAAAACTTGAAAAGTGAAGTTTACAAAGAGAGGAAAATTTGCAGCAATTCTATCAAGGATAGAACCTAAGAAAACAATTATCACAACAAAAATATAGCAAGAACAAGTAGTACAATCTCAAGGAAAAGAAAATGTGAGCTTAGCAGTTCACATAGTCTCAAGAAAGAAACAAAATGGAGATGAAAACATTCATGTAGATAAGGTGATGGGGGAGGAAGTTAACTTTGATATTTACAGTCCCACCACTATGCCGCTCATGTGGTCCTTTGAATTATACGTCAATGAGATAATGACCATGAAGAAGAGACTCCAATCCTTGGAGACAAGAGGGCACTATGAAGGCACCAAAGTGAAAGAGGTCATAGAAGCCAATTGGCAATTAACAAGGGAGAATAATTTTCTCAAAGAGTAGATAAACAAATTGAAAATCTCCATGGAAAAAGGGGAGCAAGAATTACTATCGATAAGACAATTTTTAGTTCAAATTGATGTAGCAAGCACAAACAAGCCAAAAGGGGTAGTTGAAAGCAATAATTCACAATTTAAATAAATACAATCAGTAATAGACAACATGAAGATGAAAGAAGACCAACTAAGGGATAAATTAGAAGAGGCCAAATAGTAGGCTCATGTAGTAAGAGGACCACTAGATACGCAAAGAGACATTATAGAAAAGAAAGTCAAGAAGCAGTTAAGAGAGGAAAATGACAAAAATGATAGGAATATGAATGTCATTGTTAAAGGGCTAAAAGACTATGGTGAGAAAGAAACCACAAAAGAGTTAGCAAGGGATTTCTTTAAGGATGAACTTCAGTGGTCAGGGGTTATTCAACAAGCAAACATGATTGGAAAATGGATGGAAATTTTGGGAAACTTGAGGAAAAAAACTTACTACTAAGGAACAAGTTCCTTAAAGGTACACAAATTTACCTTAATGAGGACCTAACCATAATACAACAAGAAGAAAGACGAAAAGAGTGGGAAAAGGTAAGTTAGAATATTTATCTATAGTAAGTTAGAATTGCAGGGGTTATCCTTGGAGAAGAGGACCTAGTTTAGGGCCCATAACAGTAGGAAAAGACATTATCATTCTTACTGAGACTTATGAGCATGAAGGGTGTAAAATCCTAGATTTTGAAGGATATAAAAGGCCTCAATTTGGAATGGGAGAACAAACGATGGTAAAGGACATGGTGGAGTTACAGTTCTAATCAAAGAAACATGGGATAAAAATATAAAAGTGGAGAAAGAAGATCCAAACAAACAGTACATATGGCTAAAAATAACAAAAAATGGGACTATAATATGATTGGCTTCTTGCTACTTCTCCCCAAAAGGCTCCAAATCATATAATAAAAGGAGTCTAGATTGTGAAGACCCCTTTGCCTCTTTAAAAAATACATTTTAGTGTTTAACACAGTGGGGGAAGTTATATTAATAGGAGATTTTAATGCTAGGATAGCTAACATCCAAGCTCTTAACTTGAAAATCAAAGATAAAGAGAAAAATGATCCGCTATGGCTGGAAGAAGAGAACCATCAACTTTGGGAATAAACCTTTCAAGATAATAAATGTAATGTCAGTCACTATGGGGAAGAATTGCTGGGAATATGTAGTTTATTCAACTTGGTAATATGCAATGGTATGGGATCATGGTCAAACTCAGGAAACATCACTTGCAAGACCTATAATGGGAAAAGTGTGGTAGATTATGTCATTTTATCTCGTAACTATACAAAAAGGATAATAGAGTTAGTGATTGGTAAACGTCCAATAGAGTTGAAATCATATCATAATCCAGTATATGTAAAACTTGACATTCCCATAATCAAGCAGCAAGGGGAACAAGACCTTATTAGAAAAAAGAAAGCATCCCCATAGGGTAGAATTCTCATGATTCAAGAAAATAAAAAAATCTTCAAGGCTACCCTCAAAAAGCTCTTTCAAGAATCCGAAAAAAAATTCAGCTTACATAAAGAAGCACTTAATAAGCAAGAAAACATTGATTCCTCTATACACAAAGCTTTGGGTGAGTGTAAGAGGACTAGACCCAAAGAGAGGAAATAAAAATACTTTCCCAAAAAACCCGTGGTTTGATGAAGAGTGCAAGTGAACAAAAAGAAAGCTCTGTGAGGGGGGAATGACAATAGAAAACAAGAAAGAATATGAAAGGGTGATACGAAGTAAAAAATAAAAGTATGTAAGTACAAGAAAAATGGAGCTGATTACCCTTGGAAAGAACAACCCCAAAAATTTTGGAATGAGCTACAACAAAAAAGAAAATAAATAGAAAATAACATTACAAGCTCACAATGGCTAGACTATGAAAAACTACTTTATGAACATGAGAAGGATACGCATAGACCTCCAATAATCAATGCAACCACTAAACTTGTCAATGCTGAAGATATTAGTCAAGGCATAAGAAGGTTGGCAGGAGGGAAAGTGCAAGATATTGATGGGATGTAAGAAGAACACTTAAAGTGGGGTATTGAGGTCCTTGCACCTTGTATTAGGTGCATTTTCAATAGGATTATTCAAGAAGTCTTCTCATAAGGATGGAACACTAGTGTTGTTATCCCCTTGTACAAAAGTGGTGACATAAATAACCCATCAAACTACTGTGCTATTATGATTAATCCTCTTCTTAGAAAGATTTTTGGACACATGATTGAGCACAGGATTAGTAGTTGGGATGAAAAAGAGGGAAAAAGAGTAGAAGGGAAAGCTAGTTTTAGGACCAAACATTCCACTATTGATCATGGAGTTACCCTTAGATTCTTGATTGAAAAAATATGGGGCATTCAAGGTGATGAAGCTTATCGCTGCTTTGTAGACTTTGAAAAATCCTTTGACACAGTTCCACGGGGTAAGTTATGGAAGAGAATGGAGGAATTGGGAGTTCCATAGAGCTTAGGGTGGTTGTTCATAGGATCTACGAGCATGCTAGAGATAAAATCAGAACCAATGATGGTATTTCAAAATGCTTTGGTAGCAACATTAGTTTCAAGCAAGGTTGCCCACTTTCCCCAACATTATTTGGGATTTACATCGATAAGCTAGAAGAATGGATAGACAAGGTTGGTGGGGAGGGCATTCATTTGGCCAACTTTGTAATAAAATTACTCTTTTTTGAACAAGACAATTGAGAGGGGGGGTGAATCAGTTATCACAGATTTAATCTTTTATTCATTCATCAAAACTATTTCTTAACATTGTTTAAATGATTAATCATCAAATGCTAATGTAAAAATTTAAATCCAACACATAAACTCAATAGCACCAAATTTACGTGAAAAAACCAATAAGGGAAAAACTATGGTGAGGATTAACTCACACTATAGAGAATATCAAAACCGATTGCAAGAGGCTCACTACTTGAGAAACAAGGCTTATTGCAAAAAAATGGACTCACTATCCCAAAAAAGAATCACTATCCAATAGGGCTAACAACTTGGAGGGATCGCCGCCATAGAGATACAAAGAAGATAAAAGAGATATGTTACAGAGAGACAACAATCTCAATGCAATAGAGAAATCCACCATAACCACTCGTAGACATGCATGAATGATAGAGTATGCCTTCTGCTTAGTACATTTGAAAACTCAACATTTAGGCTTCACACTAATCTTCCACACTCACATCACACACACTCATTGAATAACATCAATCTCACATCTATTTTCTCTTTTTATTTTCACTTATCTCTCTTCTTCACTCTTGTGTATCTTCACCACTAACTCATCATGTATTTATACCATCTTCAACTTTGAATCATATCCAAATTCGGACATCCAACATTAAATTCAAATTAGGTTATTGCAAAAAATCCTAGGGTGGAATTAGAATGAGGGCAACCCAAACACATGCTTCATAGAGACCCAAATAGATCCAACATGCTTCATCAACTTCAAAGATAGTGTTCAACACAAGGTTAGTCAAACTAGTGTAAAAAACACAGAACCATTAAGCATGAATCTTCCAAATGCTGAAACTAGATTCAAAAAAATCAAATCAACTCAACTCTAGAACCACAAGTCATAAGACTTTACCAAAGAGAATTCTAGACCAACAACATTTCTCCCGAACCTCAACCAGAAACACAAAAAACCATAGTTCACAATTGGTGAACATAACTTGCACTGAACAATGAATTAAAAACTAAAAATATGGATATAGCATATTCTAACAACTATAATCAACATATCTGAACCACACAAACATAGGAGCGAAACCCAGAGCAACCATTGAACACCTGCAATTTTCCTTCAATACAATTTTATCAATATCCTCAACATATAGAACCAACAGTAATCAGTTGATAACCAGTTGACTAGTTGACATCAATGACAACACCTTCATCCTTTCCATTCTTGTAACAATCTCCCCCTTTGTCATTGATGGCAACACATAATGTGAAAAACCATCAAAGACACTATACTAGCTTTGAATATACTTCTCAAGATTTTTCTTTATGTTTCTCCCCCTTAGTAGATAATCTTTTTCTCTTTTCCTCTCATGCTTCCCATTTTTTTTCTTTTCACATGCTTCCTCTCCCCCTTTGACATCAATGGAAAAGACAATAGATATTTTACATTGATTTCCCATTTGACATGAAAAAAAATACTCACAACGAAAACACCTGACACTACCTGCTCCCCCTAAGAGGTATCCACCAAAACATTAGTTTAGAAGAAGGATAGATCCATAGATCCACTAGACTAATGCATCTCCATATGCATGTAGTTCAAGAAAGGAGTTGCAATGACCCCTAACTTCTCTCGGATATACTCAAAAGTATCTTTAGGAAGAGCCTTCATGAATATATCAACAATTTGATCCTTCATCAAAACATACTCAAGCTTTACTTCATTCTCCATGACCTTTGCTCTCAAGAAATGATACCTGATAGATATGTGCTTCATCCTCGAGTGCATCACATGATCTTTGAAATGTTAATTGCACTTGTGTTATTACAAAAGATAGAAATAGGATCATCATACACCACTGTGATATCCTTCAATGTTTATTTCATCCATAGAACTTGTGTACAACAAGATAGAGTACCAATATACTTAGCTTTAGTAGTAGACAAAGAGACTGAATCTTGGTTTTTACTCAACCATGCCACCAATCTGCATCCAAGAAAGAATGAACCACCACTTGTACTCTTTTTTTCATCTACACATCCAACCCAATCTACATCTATATAGGAACTTAGTGTAAAGTTAGTATCTCCAAGATACCATAACCCATAATCTAGAGTGCCATTCAAATATTTGAAAAAACTCTTTTAACAATAGCAACATGTGTATCCTTATGATCTTGAAATCTATCCACAAGATAGGGAACATGCATAATATCTAGTTTAGTAGCAATCAAATACAATAGTCCACCAATCATAGATCTATACATGCTCTAATCAGCCTTAGGTGAATCATCATCTTTACCCAATTTGCAACTAGTCACCATAGGAGTACATACTAGTTTGGAACCATCCATATGAAACTTCTTCAACATCTCTTTCACATACTTAGACTATGAAATGAAAATTCCTTTCTCTGTTTGATTAATCTATAGCCCAAGAAAGAAATTCATCTCTCTAAACATAGACATTTCAAATTATTTCTGCATATCATCCACAAAAATCTTGCACATATTTTCATTTCCTCCAAAGATAATGTCATCAACATACACAACTACAATCAATATTTTATCATTTTCAATCTTAAAATATAGATTACTATTTATCGTACCTTTGTTGAAACCTTGCTGAATCATACACCTATCTAATCTCGTATACCAAGCTCTAGGAGCTTGCTTCAATCCATATAAAGATTTCTTCAATCTACACACCATATCTGATTGATCTATCAACTGAAATCCTTTTGGTTTTTCCATGTAAACCTCTTCTTCTAGCTCACCATTTAAAATTTTTGACTTGACATCCATCTAATAGACCTTGAAATATTTATGAGAAACAAATGCTAAGAACATCCTTATAGCTTCCATTCTTGCTACCAAAACAAAAGTTTCCTAAAAATATATGCCTTCTACTTGTGAGTAACCTTATTTCTGAATACCCACTTTGATCTAATGATGTTTTTATCTGTTGGCCTTGGGACAAATTCCCAAGTCTGATTCTTCTCAATCTACATAAGTTCTTCTTTCATGGCTTCCATCCAATTTCTCATCTTTACATGCTTCACTTACAATGTTCAATTTAGTATTAGAAAGTAAACACGGGTTTACTTCGGCAACAACTCTGGTTCTAGTCAATACACCTTTAGTCTTTTCACCAATAATCTAACTTTTTGAATAATTCTTCTATACATATCTAGGTGTCTTACGGGACACCACCAGAGCTTCTTCTTCTCTTTCATTCTATTCATTCTTCTTCTCTTTCTCATCCTTTTCATGTTCTTCAATCTCTTCTATTCTTTCAAAATTAGGTTCATCAGATACATATCCATCAATATCAATAGAATTCTTCATTGTTTCATCAACCTTGACATTTGCACTCTCTACCATCTTTCTTGCATCAAAATTTCCCAAAGTTTCTTCATCTCTTTTGATATAACATTTGCTTATGAATACCTTGAAGTACTTAATAGTATGAATTCTTCCATGCCATAGCTCATAGGGAGTCTTTGTACTATTTTCTCTTGCTTGAACTTGATTGAATACATAAAAAATAGTATGAATTGCTTCTTTCTAGTAAGCTTCCGATAAACCAACCTTAGTAATAATTGATCTAGTAGCCTCTTGAACTGTTCTATTTTTTCTTTCAACAAATCCATTTTGCTAAGGATCTCTCAGAGTAGATAATTGTCTCTTTATTTTGCGCACTGCACAAAACATATTAAACTCATGGGAGGTGAATTCTCCACCTATGTCAGACCTTAAGTATTTTATCCTTAAATTCACTTCATTTTCAACCATAGCTTTGAATGTCTTGAATTTGTCTAATGCATCTGATTTCTCTCTAAGAAATGTAACCCATGTATATCTACAATAATCATCAATTAAAAGCATAAAGTACCTTTCACCTACTAGAATTCTCACTCTTTTAGAACCACAAAGATCTGTATGAATTAAATCTAGTAGTCTGATAGTAGACTGTTCCTTTGATATGTAATGATTTCTTGCTTGCTTTCTAAACTGAAAATACCTGCAAATAGCATTAACAGGCTTTGTAATCCTTGGTAAATCTCTCACGGCTTAAAAAAAACTAATCCTCACCAAGTTATCAAAATTAATGTAACACATTCTCTGATACCATAACCAAATATCATTAATTTGATTCATAACGCATCGTCCATCAACACCCTTAAGTCGATAGATATTTACTTCAAATTTCTTTCCTACAACAATCAATGTTCTAGATCCTTTTTGGATTTCACATCTCTCATCCTTGAACACACGATCATATCCCTTACTGCACATCTATCCAACACTCAAAATATTATGCCTTAAAACCTTGACATAGTAGACATCATCAGTATGATGCTTGCCATCAAAACTTACTAAACCTATCCCACAAATTTTAGCACTAGTATCATCCCAAACATAACCAAGCCTCCATTATATTTTTCAAGATTAAGAAAATTAATTTTATCACCAATCATGTGAAGTGAACAACCACTGCCAACTACCCAATAATTCTTCTCTTGTTTAGCATGTAGGGAAAATATAACAATACCTTCATTTTTCTCCTTCTCCAGAGGGCTTTCCTTTACCTATTTTTTAGAATTAGCAGTAGGTTCATCTTTTATCACCAAGAACAAGCATTCATTATCATCAGGATCTTCATATTCTAAATCCTCATCAGATATACTAGCATTCTCATTCACATAATATGCCCTGTTAATTTTCTTTCCTTTATTTTCTTTCTCATATCTTTGTTTATTCCTCTTAGCTCTTTCTGGACACTTTGCAACATAATGACCTATTTCTCCACAACTAAAGAATTTAAAGGGCAACTTACCTTCATAATTGTTAGAGACTTTCCTCTTCCTTCTTACAAAGTTAGCTTCTATTTCATCAATTTTTTCTTCATCTAGGTCTTCAACTTTTGTAGCCTTAAAAGTAATTTTTGATTTGTATCCATTCCTCAGAATTGACTTCTTCATCTCATAAGATGTCAAAAATCCCAACAGTAGATATTTAGTACATGTCTTATAATCTATACTCTATTCAATAGCACACACCTTATTGTTGTAAGCATCAAGGAAAGTTCTAAGAATCTTCCTTACAATCTTGGTTTCATCTACAATAGCACCAAGTCCTCACATTCTGGCCACTATCTCATCCAATCTCTATACATAAGCTTTAACATTCTCATCTTCAAACATATGTAGAAGCTCAAACTATGTCTCAAAATTCTACAATTTTTCCTCTTTTACTCTTTCATCACCTTCATGTGCTCTTTCCAAAGCATCCCATAATTCCTTAGTAGTCTTCAAATTCTAAACCTTAATCAACTTGAAATGTACTAGGCTGTTTTTCAAGATGTACTTCACCTTATTGTTCGCTTCATGTGCTTTGATCTCATCAGGCATACTTGGACCATTAGCAGGAGGAGTGTAAGGATTCTTGTAAGCTTTCTCCACATTATATCCACAATATTCTAGATATTCTTCTATCAATATTTTCCAGATAGCATAATTAGTTCCATCAAACGTCAGATAATAATAAACCATTTTTCTAGCCATCCTAGACCTTCCTCAAGCAGATAAGATCTTCACTAAGGAATCAAGATCTGATACCAATTTTTGAACATGAAAATTGAGAGGGGGGTGAATCAGTTGTCACAAATTTAATCTTTAATTAATTCATCGAAGCTAATTCTTAATACTGCTTAAATGTTTAATCATCAAATACTAATGCAAAAAATTAAATCCAACACATAAACTCAATAACACCAAATTTATATGGAAAACCCAATAAGGGAAAAACCATGGTGAGGATTAACTCACACTATAGAAAATATCAAAACTGATTACAAGAGGCTCACTGCCTGAGAAACAAGGCTCACTTCCAAAAAGAGGACTCACTATTTAGAACAGGATTCACTGTCCAATAAGGCTAACAACCCAGAGGGCTCACCACCACAAATACACAAAGAAGATAAAAGAGATATGTTACAAAGAGACAACAATCTCAATGCAATAGAGAAATCCACCATAAACAATCACAGACACGCATGAATGATAGAGTGCACCTTCTGCTCACTACATACAAAAACTCAATGTTTAGGCTTTGTAATGATCTACCTCACTCGCATCACACACACACACACACTAAATAACATCAATATTGTATCTATCTACTCTTTTTATTCTCACTTCTCTCTCTTCTTCACTCTTATGTATTCTTCACCACTAACTCATCCTGTATTTATATCGTCTTCAACTTTGAAACATATCCAAAGTCACCCATCCAACATTAAATTCAAATAAGGTCGGTGGAAAAACATCCTAGGGTGGAATTAGAATGAGGGTGACCCAAAAAAAATATTCATAGGGACCCAAATAGATCCAACATGCTTCACGAACTTCAAAGATAGTGTTCAACACAAGGTCGGCCAAACTAGTGTAAATAACATAGAACCATTAAGCACGAATCTTGTAAATGTTGAAATTAGCTTGAACAAAATCAAATTGACTCAAATCTAGAATTGCAAGTCATAAGACTTTACCAAAGAGAAATCTAGACCAACAACATTTCTCCTGGACCTCAACCATAAACACAGAAAACCACAGTTCACAACTGGTGAAAATAACTTACACTGAACAATGAATCTTAACTAAAAAATTGGATAAAGCATCTTCTAACAACCATAATCAACATATTTGAACTGCACAAACATAGGAGCAACACCCAGAGCAACCACTGAACACCTGTAATTTTCCTTCAATACAATTTTCTCAATATCCTCGACATATACAACCAACAACAATTAATTGATATAACCAATTGACCAATTGAAATCAATGACAACACCTTCATCCTTTCCATTCTTGCAACACTCTTATATGTCAATGATCTCATGTATTAATTGCTAAAACTGCACATGATTTGAGAAAAAATTTGAAGGCTCTTGAAACGTTTTGTCAAGAGGTTGAGATGCAAGTGAACACTAGGAAAACCAAAATAATGATCTTCTCATTGTGAATAAAAAATAACAAATTGAATTTCTCTTCGAAGGAAAACTACTGGAAACAGTGGACGAGTACAAGTACCTTGGGCTTGATTTTCACAACAAACTTCATTGGGAAATTTGTAGAGAAAAAATAATTTAGGGAGGTTGGAAAGTGCTATACTCTTTGCAAAATAGATGTAGAAATGCAGAATTATGGGATTGGAAAACTAAATGAACGATTTTTGGTTTACTTGTCACTCCAGTGATTCTCTATGGGTGTGAAATTTGGGGAAGAAACATGTCAGATTAGAAATGGAGACAAGTGGAAAGAATCCAAAAACATCTAATTATAAGTAGCCTCAAGCTCAAGACTGTAGTGCCTTATGAGATTTTATTGGTTGAGACCGGTATTTTTCCCTTGGAAGCCTTTATAATGATCCAATTATTAAGCTACCTAAAGAAGGTCCAGAATATGGAGAATCATCTCTAGCATAAACTAATTGTGAATGAAGAGCTAACTAGAAGAAAGAACACCTAAATGAAACAAAATATCAAATGGATGAAAAAGTGGGATGTTGAGACGCATGAATGCCCAAACATAAATGAAGAAATAAAAAAATATGTGAGAAAAATTTAAATATGCTATATGAATGAAAAAAATAGGGCGTAAAAAGGATTATTATATCAAATAATCAATCTCACGAGGGACCATGATGAAAAATCCTATATAGGAGTTGTAAACAAAGATTTTGGCGACCTTATTGGACACTTGCCCTTCTAGGTTTTTTCACCTAAAAGGGAAGGAATAGGGCCAAAATCAAGTGTGTTTACACTCAAGATTAATGTAAATGAAATGTAATATGTCTAATTATGATGTAATAATGCACTAATCTGAAAAGAAAGTGATATTATGATGCCAAACCTAAGAAATGCAAAGTGTCAGTGGAAAACACACTGTGATATGCAAAAACACCTAAAAATGCAAGTAAATGATGAAATAATTGAAAAAAGTTGGAGAGGTGCACATGGAATCTGAAATTAGATGTGGAGAGATTTTGGAATCTTGGAAAATTGACTAAAAATGTTGGTTGGGACACTTACGCCAAGTTGGGTGACTTAGTCCCAGTTTCGGGGAAAACTTATCAGAATAGGAATCTGCCAAATGGGTATCCAGAAATGCAGAAACCACTTTTCTAACTTGGTAGTGGGACTAATCTTCCACTTTTGGCGACTTAGTCCACCTATAGATTTTGAGAATCTCAGGATAGGATTTTGTAGCTTCAGGTCTGCACTTGCTTTTTTGACAAGTGTTCACGCTTGATTATGGAGAAAACAAGATAAAAAAGTCTCCAAGCATGAATTAGGTATTTTTTGACTTTAATAGCTTTGATGACTTATTGAACACTTTTCAACACTAATTTCATTGAAAAATCTACCTACAAAGTCTACAAACACACATACAAAGAGGGAAAAATGGTTGAGGGTTAGAGCATAGGGGTTTTCCTTGGTCAAACCCCACTTTGGTAATCAAACCCTATGAAATGAAATGAAATGGAAGGAGAATGATAAATAAATAATATGCAATGTCATACACTTACCAAACCCTTGATGATGAAGTCTGAAGATATGCAATGAAGTGCTCCAATGGATGATTTGGTTATGCGTAGAGTGCTTGAATGCTTGAGAATGATTAAGTCAATTGCTTGAGTGAATGCTTGAATGAATAAGGAGGATAAAAATGAAAGGAAAAACCCTTGTTTATACTTGATTTTACTAAATTTCCTGAAAATAACACATCACAAGCTGACCTCAAGGGTTAGAGAATGAAATCCTGCCAAAATTTTGAATTGATTTTAATTTTTGTGGCAAAAAGGACTAAGTCGCCCCTATTGGCAACTTAGTCCCACTTAAGAAAATTATGTGGGTGTCAGGAATTAAAGGGTATTAAATGTTGTCTAATGGGAATATCCTCAAAAACAAACTTCAGGGGGGCCAGAAAGTACATTAAAGGGTCACTCAAACATGAGAAAGGGTTAAATTAGTGATGAAAAGTCTAGAAAATCGTGAAAGTGGGTTATAACACTTTTACAACACTTTGAAATAAGACTTGGTAAGTGATAAAAAGGAGACATTATGATGAATTATGATAAGAAGAGTCTATCAAAGTGTAGAAATGTGTTACAACACTTCATAACACCTTTACATGACATCCTAGAAGTCTTAATGATTCACAAGGGTCCAAGACCTAATGTGAATGTGTTGGTCACATTACAATATTAAATCTAGGCAAAATCAAGCCAAATTCCACTAGGAGGGCCTGAACATGAGAAAAAGTAGAAGGGTTAATTTTTTCGTGTCCACAGGAGAAAATATAAAATGGAAAGAAAAAATGTTGATAGCTCAATTGCAAACTAGTTCACATCATCTTAGGTGTGAAACAAGCAGGTGGGTGGTTCCTAAACAGGAGTGGGAAAAAATAATATGCCAATTTTGTAACAAGGGTATGGTGGAGACGGAATGACACTTCATGATGGAGTGCTTCTAGTGTATAAAGACATCCAGGCCAACTATGGAGACACCATGCAGTTTGATAATTTAAATACACTGTTTGAAGAGTCAAGGTTAGACAAAACTACAAACTTCATCATCAAAATAAACTACAGAAGGGCTGATCTCAAACAGAGTTTACAAACTATCTAGGGCCTTTTTGTGGAAGGATCTTGTGTTGTCCTTAGGTCCCATAGGCTTCTTTGGCCTCATGGAAATCATTAAAATATTTCATTTCATTTCTAATGAGAGATTTTTTCTTAGACATTAGAAATCCTACATAATCTTTGTTTTAAATTAGTACACTCAAGCAAATATTCAACATTGATGATCGACTGATGCATTGGACAATTTCAGGTTGTAACTTTTTTACCTGCTACGACATGTTTAGATAGGTAGTACGCTGGCAATCAAGACAAAAATGAAAATATTCTTTGTTTGTTTCGATATACCTACCTAGAAAAAATTTCATTAGTGGGAGTATTTATCTTTTTACTATTGTAATAAAAGTATTTTTGTTCATTTAGAGCTAGGTATATAATGTATTATTTAGTTGATAGGGGAGTGGAGCGAGTAGTTGGATGGGTTTCAGTTGTTTTTGATTATAGGAAAAATAGGTTTTGAAGGGGCTCTTAAACCCTTTACAAGATAAGCCTTTGCTTCATCATATAATAAAAAACAAAACAAGCAGCCAAAAAGAAGCCAAAAGCCAACACACATATAGCTAGAACAAGACACAAAAATAGAAGCAAACTAAAGGATTTTCAGGATATTCACATCTTCAAGATCACTATCAATAATTTTTTGATGGAAGTTTATGACTTCCTCCACTTCATCAGTAGGAACACCAGTCTTTGTATTAAGTTTGGTCTTGTTGTAGGTACAAGTAGAAGGACCAGTATCATTAGTGGTCTTATGCTACACACCACCCTCAACAAACATGTCTTTCAAACCAGAATTGTCCCACAACCACTTCCTAGCCTTCTTATTCAAAAGACACAAACTTGTATCCTCATTGCACATGGAATGTTTGCTGACCTCCACAACCTTGTCTAGCTTTCCTTCAATAGTAGCAAACTTGTACTCATAGGAATTCTTCATTTTGAGCATTTCATCAACAACCATCTTGAGAGTATCAAAAAGATGATTGAACTCAAATTACACCTTGTTAATTTGAGCCTACATATTTGACCCCTTAGAAGAGGAGGCCTCATCAACATTATTATAAACAACTCAGACCCTGACATTAGTGGAATTCATCTCAAGAAAAACCCATTTAAAAATCTTAAACAAAGAGAGGGAGCATTCCTTAACAAGACCGAGATAATCAGGCATGATCTCCCTCCTAAAATTAAAACCATATTTGTCAATAGCATAATCTTCCTCAGAATCACTACTAGTCGAAGCATTCTTTGAAGTCTCCTTCCCTTTGTGAGCAGAAACCACCACCCCTTTCTCCAAATTCTGCGTCACCACGTGGTGCTCACCAACTGACTGGTTGTCAATAAGAACCTATTGCTCATTCCTCTTAGAATTCCTATGAGAAATTTTCCTCTACTGCCCTTCATTATGCTACACATTAAGAATAGGGGAGACCCTCAGCTAACCCTTCTTAAACAAATCCTCCTTCCACAAGTCATCCACTACAGTCCCCTTCAACTTCTTACCACCCGACCCCATCACAAGGTTAGAGATCAAGCCAATCCTATCAACCTCCACCCCATCACCCGTATATGGGTTAAAATTGTTATTATAGCACTTGTGCTTATAATATCTAGTCTTGAAGCATATTTACACAATATATTATCAATAATTAGTCAATAAATAAATAAATAAAATAACCAAATGTTGGTCAAGATGGACCTATACTTGAACACATGAGCACCCATGAATGTTATATATATAAAAAAATACATTTATTAACAAGTGAAATAAATATTTTTTCATTTCAAATAAAATATCATAACTATCCACTTGATGCTCATTAACAAGCGAAATAAATGTGTAATTTATAAAATAATGTGCACATTTAAACATGTATTATTTTCATAGTGAAAAAATATGATTCTTATGTGCAAAACTATTGGGATAGAAATATATATGTATTACCTAGGGTATTTCAATATTAATAGTTTTCCCTATCACAAATTTAAAAGATGAGCACAACAAATACCTTGTATTTTTTATCAAATTTGAAGGATTGCCAAAAAAATTTAATGCTCAATTATTGGTCCATTTTTGTTCAATATAAGTTATATTTTAAATAATAATGTATTGTTTTTGTAGAAACTTAAAAATGACGTAGGCCTGCAAGCTTAATTTTTCATCTTTCATCCTAGCATAATTATGACATTTTAATTATGTCCTTGGTCCACATTCGACTATTAATTAAATAATTTATAACTATTTAATTAATTCATGTCTCTTGCATTCTTCAGGATTATTAAATAAATAAATTATATTTATTTATTCAATATGTCACTAAGGGTCTGTTGTCCTCTTACAATTAAATAAATTTCTTAATTTGTTTAATTACCTTTATTCATTTATGTCTTCCCGATTATTAAATAAATGAATTTTATTTATTTATTTAGTATGTCACTAATTCTATTAATTAAATGAATTTATTAATTTATTTAATTATCAGTGATAATCCTCTAAATTAAATAATTATGTTTAATTATTTAATTACCTAATTTAACATTTCACTCATTTTAAAATAAATGAAATTATTTAAAATGATTCCATTTTATTAATTGTCACTCATTTTGGTAAATAATCTGAAAATCAATTATTTACTGTCACACAAAATCCATATTTTGAATTTATTTAATTCAAAATGGTAATCTTCTTCCAAAAATCAAGTAATTGAGAAAATTCTTGATTTTTTAAATTTTCTTTTCAGTTCAACCTTTATCCTCTTGATTTTTCAAATCTTACAAATCAAGCAGTCTTTATCTTCTTGATTTTCAAAAATCTTTATCTTTTTTACTAATTGTCACATTTATTCTCGACTGCTGATTTGATTTTCTCAAATGACATCTTCACCACTCATTTAATGATTTTTCCCTAACCCTGATTAGGGATTGTCACATGAAATCTCGTCCACTGATTTTAGGCTTTGTCAACTTTCAATCTCGTTCGTCCGTCCAAAATTGCATTTTCTATAAAATGCCAATTTTGATCATATTTTGGGACCACTTCATTAATATAGACATTCATGCTTAGAATTTACTTTGCACTTAGCTTGTTTAATTCAATTCAATTACTTGTCATAGGCATAATCATTTGTCATTTGTCATAGACATTTTGATATTCAAATCCTTCAAAACTTGCATAGGACATAGTCGTAGTCAATTGCTCACACATACAAATCTGAGGGTAATATTCATACATTTGCAGTGAGCTAGAAGGTGCTATGGAGATGAATCATGGAAGCTTCGAGGAATGACTGGTATAATCTTTCTTGTATTTTCTTTCATTGTACTCGATAGTTCTTTGGGTTTTATTTTATATGCTAATCATGCTCATCTAATCTGAAAAATACCCATTGATACATTGGTGAACCTGACGCATTTTATTTTTCTGTTTTCCGTATGGTTTTTTTTTCTATTTTTTTTGCAGGTACAGGTACGGAACGATGCACTCGCTATTTTTTGAATCACATCCACTGCGTCGTGACACATTCGATAGACTAAAGCCGCATTCACTCTTATAAACTGCAATCGTAGTCGAGAAAGGCGCATTTGACAGATCGAGCCGCATTTGCTGATTCAATCAAAGTATTTTCCTATTAAACCAGAATGCTAGACCATGACGCAATCACTCTACTATGATGCATTTTCCTGGTAAAAATTCTTAAAAAAATTTTGCATTCAGGTTTTTCTGTTTTCTATTCTTGGTTGTTTCACATTCTAGTTTTCTTCTGCATTCTTCCTAGCATAGGGGTTTTTCATGTTATTAATCTTTGTTTGTAGCATGTGGCAGTAATATCTCATGGGTCCAAGACTAGTTGATAAAAATCCTAACTTGTGCTTTTATAGGTTCGAGTGTCCAAGAATTATTTCAAAACATTATGCTTTTTCTTTTAGAATAGAAAACATTTATTTTGGTGCATTAAAAATAAAAATGTTTTCAATTCTGTCTGATTTTTTTTTAAAGTGGTAGGCGAATATGCTCTCCCCTATGCAAACTAAGTGATCAGAAAGCCAAACCCACTTTGTCCCTATGTAACCTTGATGCAATAACTGAAGTATCCTCTCCCCTTGCATAGTCATGTGATCCTGGGTGTAAGAGAAATGATTATTGCCTCTAGAAATTGGGCTTTCCAGGGGATTTCATCACCTCTAGGTGACTCAAATCAGCAACAGAGCTAAAGCCAAGCTACCCCCGACCGTTATATAAATGTGAATCTTAAGGGAAAACCTAAGATTATGAGTGCAAATGTGTCATATGGACCAAGTAGTACTCCATGTTAGCTCTCCAAAATGCATGTTTGAACCACGAGAGGTTGCCAAGCTCTCACAACATTTCAAGGTAACAAACAAGGCCAAATGATTTGAACCTTCTTCTCTTCAAGTGTTGCTAGACCTAGGCGGGTGTACCTATAACAATGAAGTAGACTTGAATTTTGTTTATTTCCTAAAGTGATTTACCCACAATGGAAAATGGGAGTGGATAAATGAGTTTCATTCAAGTGCAAATTGTATAAGCAATATCAAGGCTAAAATCTAATGTTTTCATATGTAAAAATGAATAAAACTAAACAATGGGTGGTAGAGACTAGCGCCTTATTGGGTGTACGGAGTCAAATGAAAGATTTGAAATAAGTGACTTCTTTCTGGCAAATACTCTAATTGTTTGGCATACAATTTTAAGTTTATAACTTGTATAAACATGCAAGAATATGATTACCAAGTTCTTCTTAATGATCCAAGTGAAATTTCCTAATTACTATGGTTGACTAAAAGATTTAATCTTTCCTTGAAAGAACCAATTAATCCAACCATACAGATATAGCAAGTGTGCACTGATAAACTGAAAAATATCCTTGATATATTAGTTTAAATAATTAGAAAACATCAACCTTGGGGACAACTTCAACAATACTTTCAATTAACACAACAAACAATTAATACCAAAAATACACCACCAAATTAGATGACTTCTATTGAAATCTCCATCATTTCATACATGCATCATAGTCTCATAATTATGAAACATTATAATCTACTATATTTTTTATTCGCTGTCTAATATCTTTTATTCACTATGAAAAATGGGTATTTATATATCAGCAACACAAAAAGTCGCGTCCCTTCGTATTCAAATCTGGGTGATAATTTCATTTGGGCTTTTACCAATGTTCATTAAACACCCGCTAAGACATCCCGTAGTCTCCTTGATACACTGAGTCTCATCGATAGATATCTTGTTATCTTCACTTATATCGTTGAGTTGTTTCGTAGTTTCACCAACATTATGTGTCTCTCTGATAGTATCCTTTTGGTCTTGAGTATATCGCCATGACTCTCACCAATGAAAACCTTTCACTATGACATTGTGAGTCGGGAAGACATTTCCCAGCTTACCTTGTGTCTTGCCAAAACATTTCCTTCGATCTATTTCCTTTGTCAATTTTGATCGCCGAGACATAATTTTTTTCTTGCCGATGGAAGCACTTTCGATAAGACCTTCCTAGCTCTCTCCGATGAAGTCTGTCTCACTAATGAATTTTGTTATCGACAAGACAATGAATATCGCCAATTCCTTTTACTGATGTAATTCCATTACAACAATATGGAGGGTCGGCAGGACCTACATGAACTCACCCCGATAGCATTGATAGAATCTTCCTTTGCTTTATCGGTGAGACGGGATGAATGCTATGGAACCTTACTCTGATGGATATAGTCTCAACAATACATCTCTTTGTGTTTTGATCGGTAAGAAACATATGTGATTGATATGACTCATCCTGATGAATACTATCTTGGCGATAAGATCTTTCTTTCACTGAGACTCTGAACTGTGTCTTCCCGATGTGTGACACCAAATGAAAATTTATCAATAAGACATTTCTGATCTCTTGCCAATAGACTGCAAAAATACATACATTAGTATAAAATGCTTTATGGATCAGGGAGACCCTCATCATCTCTTGCCGATATGATTTATACATTGAAATACTCAGGGTTAAGTGAATTATATTGGACCAAATGACAAAAACCAACTAGAAAATGGGAAAAATGTTATGTAGAGCAGATTCTTGTACTTATGGTATGGGTTTCTTAGGAAACTTATGGGTACAAACAGCCATAAAATTTTCAAAATTTTATAATTCTAACAATGGCTCTGTCTATGGATGAATGATTGTGAGATTATTGCAAGGATCCAGATCTCTAGGTGAGCAGATCAAACTTTCAAGGTGATGGACTAGTGAGAAGGATGGAATGAAAGGAAATGGAGATGAACATGATCCATACTACTGTACATGGAGGAAAAAATATTTTGAATGAAGGAATTCAGGATTGTCCACATGTACTAGCAATTCCTTTTCCTTTTATTTCCTAAACTACTGTGCATGGAAAAGAAATTTTTGAGAGGATTGTCAAGAGTTTTCCATGCACTGGCAACCCTTAATCCTCAGTATTGTTCAAGAGAAAAAGTGCTTCAAGAATTTCCCATGTACAGGAAACTCCTGTTCTTCACCAGTCATGTTTTGCAAGTAATATGAATCTTCTCCTTTGTTGCCAACAACAACAAAGGGTCCTAGCCACAAAGCTTCAAACTTCTTGTGTTTTCCCTTTTCCTAACATCTTGCACTCCACATCAGCACCAGATAATTTTCTTCAAATTTTCTATTTTTTGCTCTTCTATCAAATAAATACTTCATTTGTGCCCGCAAATTCACATTCTGGTTTTAAGCTACACTTCTTATCTCATCAAGCTCTGCCAGTTGCTCCATTCTTTCTTGCATTGGTTTTGGAATATCTATATCTTCCTGAAGGATAAATTTGTAAACTAGTAACAAATTTTGTAAAGGAATCCTAGCTTGTGTTCCATATACCAATTCAAATGGGGATTTTCTAATTTCCTTTTCATAGTTATCCTATCAGCCCACACAACCATCTTCAATTTTGAATCCTAAACCTTTTTATTTCCTCCTAGCATTCTCCTTATGATTTTCAGAAGACTCTTGTTGCTAGATTCTGCCTGACCATTAGCTTACGAATGGTAAGGAGTTGCATAAGAAATAGTGATACCATATGTACTACAAAAATATTTGAACTCATTAGATCTAAAACACATCCCATTATCTGTAATCAATCTCAATGGTGTACCAAATATGGTAATAATGTTATCCATTAAAAAATTGATCACAACTTTACTTGTTGCTTGCTTGGTTGGGATTTCCTCTACCCATTTGTTGAAGTAATCAGTAGCTACCAGTATCCACTTATGTCCTCCACTTGATTTCTCTTGTATCTCCCAAATAAAATCAATCCCCCACTAATGAAAAGGGGCTTCAACCTGAAAAGGTTTGAGTGGTAAATCTCCTTGATACTTCATTTTCCTTGAGAAATTTTGGCATGCTTCACATATTCTTACATATGAAAAAGAATCATTAAAGAATTTTGGCTAGTAATAACCTGCCCTGAGAATCTTATGTATAGTTGTCTTTGCAGAATAATGGCCTCCACAAACCCCTTCATGCATCTCTCTTAAAACATGCTTGGCTTGTGACTCATCTAGACATAACAACAACATCCCATCCTTGTTTTTCCAAAACAAATCACCTTCCATGAACACATATTTAGATGCTTGCAACTTCAAAGTTCTTTTTTGATTATCACTTAATCCTTCAGGGAACTTCGTGTATCTGAGGTAATACATGATATCTGTATACTAAGAAGTATGCTCAATACTTGCAATTGCATTTCCTTCATCTTCTGCATTACAAATTTTATTTGCTTCAATATTTGCTTCTAACATTAACTTGGCCAAGCCCTGACCTCTTACTAACTTGGTGATTTGTATTTCCATATCAAATTCTCGAATCTTATTAATCCACCTACATCTCTTTCCTGTCACTTTTGACTATGTCAAGATATCTTTAACAACTGCATGAGGGATGTAAGTAATCACTTTGGGTCCAACAAAATACGGTCTAAAAGCCTTTGTGGATTTCACCAATACAAACGCTTGTTTTTCCATTATATCATATTTCAATTCTAACCCCTACAATGACTTGTTGAAAAAAGACATGGGCTGCTCATGACCTTCCTCATTCTTCTGTAACATAACAACAGCTATAGTGTGCATTGAAGCAAATGAAAATATTTGAAAAGGTCTTGCAAAATATGGAGATTTAAGGACAGGGGCTTCTTTGATGGCCTTTTTGATGGATATGAAAGCTTCCAGTGCTTCTACAGTCCAATCTATTTTTTGTCCCTTAACATTTTTGATATGGGCTTAACAATTTCAACAAAATTAGAGGAAAACCTCCTAACAAAGTTGATTTTTCCAAAAAATGATTGGATGGCCTTGACAGTTTTAGGAATAGGGATTTTATCAATGGCCTCAACCTTCTCAGGATCTAGTCTAATTCCTTTGACACAATATGTCCTAAGAGTTTTCCCTCTATGACTGCAAAATGACATTTTTTATGGTTCAGACTAATACCATATTCCAAAGCTTTAATAAATATTTTTTTCAGATGTTCTACATGATCTTCAACCCTTCTTCAATAAGCAATAAGGTCATCTTGATATACTACCATTATAGCATTAATCAAGTCTGCAAATGCTACATCCAACTCTTTGAAAGGTTGCACCTGCATTTGTGAGACCGAATGGCATTCTCACATAAACGTATGTTCCCCATGCGGTTGTAAAAATTGTCTTATACTGCTCAGATTCTTTGACCTTGACTTGATTGTAACCAGAGAACCCATCCATCATAGATAATAGCTCGCGCCCTATTACTTTATGTAGTACAACCTCCATATTAGGTAGAGGGTAATTATCCTTGAGGGATGCCATATTGAGATTTCTAAAGTCCACACATAATCTGATATCCTCATTCTTCTTCCTCACAGGAACCAGGTTCGAAACCCATGTTGAATGCCTGATCGGTTTGATGATACCCCCATCTCTAAGCTTTGTCAATTCCTCCTGCATTTTTGGTTCCAATGTTGGGTTAATAGGTCTTTTCTTCTACCTAAATGGCTTTGCATCTGGTTTCAATGTTATTTCATGCTGAAACAAATCCTCCCTATATGCTTTGAGATCTTTAATAGACCATGCAAACACATGTTTATATTTTCTCAATAATGCAATCAACATTCTTCAAATTTTTGGGCTTATTTTCTTTCCAATATATACTTTTCTTGGTGCCAGCTCAGTCCCTAAATTGACCTCTTCAATATCGTCCCTCTTGACTGGTGTCTGCTTCACGAGGGACTGATCATTTCCATCATATACACTCTCCAAAGCTACTAGCCCTTTGGGAAGCTTATTAGTTCTAAGCTACAAGACCTATTTCCCAAATACTGTCTGCTTTCTATCTACTTCTTCTACAAAGGCATTGAAGTCAATTTCTTGAGCTTCATATTGATCTATACAGTGAAGAAATTTCAAGAGGTCAGCATCGTCATTAAAAACCTGCCAATTGTATATATTGTCAGGCACAATAGGTCTTTTTTTTAACTCAATTTGAGACACTCCAGCCAGTGTGATGTCATCTCTTCTTAGTGCTACATTGGCTAAAAATTCTGCCATTATGTTTTTTGACCTATCAATCTACTCAATGGAAAAAGCATCAAACAACTCAATTGTGTCCCATACAACATTCCTATATTGCTTCAACCTCTTGTTTTTTGCTGCATTCTTTGATTTAACTTGAGAAAAAATTAACTCTAAATCCCCTAGAACAACTAGCAACTTGATCTTAAGTTTTACAACCATATTCAAACTTGTTAATAAAGCTTCATACTCTGCCATGTTGTTCGTACATTCAAATGCCAGAAAAAAATGAATATTTAAATGTAACTCCCTCAGGTGAAACAAATACAATTCCTACTCCATTACCTTCTTGGCTACATGCTCCATCAAAGTACATTTTCCACACACCATCACAATTTTTTACATGTTTATCAATTAGATCAACATTGACTAATTCTAGCTAGGCTGGTTCTATCTTAAAATTCTCAAGATCCATATCACAAAAGCAATTGATTTGATATTGAGGTAAAAAATCTAAAATTTGGTTCCTCCTTGGCTCCTTGTACAACTTAACTTCCTGGCCATTCACTAGAATTGTTACGTAAGATAAATCAAATTGGACATTTCCCCTAACCATTGTTGTCCACTGTCTTGACATAAGCATCCTAAACTGAGGAGGGGTATCAATTATAGTTATATCTATATTATAGGCCACCTGAGGATAAGCAACTAGTTTGACTTCAACATCTTTCATAACACCTACTACTAGAACAGTCCTACTATCCATTGCATATCACTTCCCTTCATTAGTATCCACCCACATACCAAGTTGTTTCATAACTCCAACTGGCATGATATTGATAGCAGCACCAAAATCTATAATGCAATTCCTCAAAAGTTTGTTGTTTATAAGTAGCATGGTGAAAAAAAGGATCAACTTGTGGGGAATTTACCAATACATCATTTAGACACACTTCTGGGACAATCACCTTCTCTTGCTTGTTAACCATTTTAGTGGCCATTTGATTTCCATAACTTGTACCTTTCTAATTTCCATTTGATATCAATTGAATTGTGCTATCCCTATACTCCTTAATTCTCATCATCTCGAGCAGTAGGACAAACATTTTCACCTGAGATAATGCCTGAGAGAAATCAAAAGAAGAACCCTCCACCTTAATTGTTTTCTTTTGCTCTAATGTTTCTCCTTTGTTTTCTTCCTTTTGGATAGGCTTCTACTTTTCTCTATATAACTCTTCATTCTCCTCCTTTTGGACAAGCTTATGTTTATTATGTTGCTAATTTTTTGTTTTCTTCAAAACTCCTATTGTTACTTCTCTATCTTTCATAAATATTCCCCTGGGAACACCTTCCTTTTCATTCACTATCCAATTTCTTAACCAATACTTTCTCTTTGCTTGTTCAACTGCAACAATGGTTAACCTATTTATTTCATCATCAGTGGGTCTCCTTATATTGCATTGAGCAAGCACCTCAACAGAGTGTTGTTCTACATGATTTTCTTCAGAATCAGAAAAAAATTGTTGTTCAACCATGTGGACATTGCACCTTTGATTTGAAACATTGTACTCACAACCTTCATCTTCTAAAGATGAATATTTCTCCTCAACGGGGTGAAAAGTATTTGAGGTCAAATACATTGTGTGATCCTCTCCACTGTTACCCGTTAACATTCCTTCTTCCTACATTTATTGGGCTACAACACAGTGGTCTGGGGAATGTGGCCCATCACAACCTTCACACCAAAGATTATTATTGACCATATACGCTCCCTTCTTCTTTAATGGATCAGGTGTTTATTTATTCCTGGGTCTATCTATTATAGGTTTTCCATCCTTCCAATTTGTATTGTAAGGCATGTCATGTAACCTAGGCCTCTCATTTCTATACATGTTCTCTTGTTTGTACTAATAATTATTGACTTGCTGAGGATCCCTAGGATTATCTCTCTTATTGACCATCCCAATAGCTTTCCTATTGTTTTCAATGGTTAGTGCTATCTTTTGGGCTTCAAATAAATCTCTTGGAAACTTGTTTCTTAGTTCATACCCTATTTTTGGATCGAATGAATTCAAATAAATACTCAATGCTGTAGAGTATGGCAACTTTGACCTAGGTGGTATCTTATTCTAAAATTTGTTGAATCTCCAGTTAAAATCATAAATTGACTCATTATGATTTTTTTGAATCCGTACTAATTCATGTAAAGCAACATCTAGTGCACATTGATTTCCATATTGTTCAAGAAATCGATCCTGAAATTCTTGGATAGAATCAATAGAAGCTGTTGGCAAGCTATTGAACCAATCCCTAGCTTCTTCGGTGAGTGACATCATGAAAAATCTCATATGTAAATTTTCATATGGTATATTCAAATCTTGGAAAAAAGCATTAAAATTCCTCAAATTATCTTTAGTAGTAATTGCACTACTCCCTGTAAACTTAGGAACAAGACTCCTCCAACTACTATGCATAGGGTAAGGGTATAATTGAAACCCTATCAAATAAAACTGTCTAATCATTGTTGTGTATTGCTGAGGGGGAGGGTTATGCAAGTTTTGATACTGGTACACTGGATTATTGTATTGTGTATGAAGATATGGCACATATTGCTGACCATGAGGTGGTTGCAGATTTATTTGTTGTGATGTAGTATATAGTGGATGGTTTGGTTGCTTGTATTGATTTCCCATATGATTCTGAGGAGCCTTTGGTTGATTTGAAGGCCCTACATAATTGTTTCCTTGTTTATGAAGTGGTACATAATTTGAAAGACTAGTTGTCTGAGCCTTAATTTGAACTTCCTGCGATTTCAAGTCTTCGAATTCCTTTATCTTTTGGAGCCTTTGTTGTTCTAGTTTTGCTTTTTCTTTTTCTACTTTTCTCAAAAACTCCAACTGTATGTCTAATTCTTTGCTATTCAAGAACTTAAAATTTCCTTGACGGGTTACATTATCAATGGGTTCATTTTGGTTACCCTCCATTCTTTGATTATTTTCCTATTGATACTTGATTCCTTCAGGTTCAAGTTTAGCATCAAATTCCACCTATTTCTAAGGATTATAAAAAGGATTTCTTTTTTCTTCAGGGGTGCAAGGTTCTCCACTTGAACTATCTCTCCATGTATCATAACAACCATATGTCTCACAATGTGGTCTTGATGCTTTGTCTTTGTTTGTTATGCACATGTCATCAACTATCTTCTTACCCTTATCATCCTTATGTGTCCACTTACTGTTGTCAACAGGACCTCCTTTGTGTTGGGATCTTCTAACATTCATGTTGAATTGATGTAATGTTCTTGTCAGAGTCACCACTCACTTTTTTAAAAGTGAGAAAAGTGAAATTATTCCCGATTTTATCCCCTGCGGAATCACTTTTTTTGAAACTTCTCAAATTATGAATTTTTCTTCAACGACTCTATATGATGATCTTCAACTGGATATCCTGCAATAACTCCCCAATAGAGTCACCAATTTTTTAGCTCTCAAAAATGTAGGTTTGAACCATGAGAGGTTGCAAAGCTCTCACAACGTTTCAGGGTAACAAACAAGGCCAAATGATTTGAACCTTCTTCTCTTCAGGTGCTGCTAGACCTAGGTGGGTGTACCTATAACAATGAAGAATACTTGAATTTTGTTTATTTCCTAAAGTTATTTACCCACAATGGAAAATGGGAGTGGATAAATGAGTTTTATTCAAGTGCAAATTGTATAAGCAATATCAAGGCTAAAAGCTAATGTGTTCATATGTAAAAATGAATAAAACTAAACAATGGAGTGGTAGAGACTAGTGCCTTATTGGGTGTATGAAGTCAAATGAAAGATCTGAAATAAGTGACTTCTTTATGGTAGATACTCTAATTTTTTGGCATACAATTTTAAGTTTATAACTTGTATAAACATGCAAGAATATGATTACCAAGTTCTTCTTAATTATCCAAGTGAAATTTCCTAATTACTATGGTTGACTAAAAGATTTAATCTTTCCTTGAACGAACCAATTAATCCAACCATTCAGATATAGCAAGTGTGCACTGATAAACTGAAAAATATCCTTGATATATCAGTTTAAATAATTAGTAAACATCAACCATGGGGACAACTTCAAAAATACTTTCAATTAACACAACAATTGATACCAGAATTACACCACCAAATTAGATGACTTCTATTGAAATCTCCATCATTTCGTACATGCATCATAGTCGCATAATTATGAAACATTATAATCTACTATATTTTTTATTCACTGTCTGATATCTTTTATTCACTGTCAAAAATGGGTATTATATATCAGCAACACGTGAATTTAGTTAATTCATATAACAACCATATTACATTATATTCGACTTCTATGTGGGGAGAGGAGGAATCCAGAATATTAAGTAGAACGAGAGTGGATTCTATGTCGAATCAAATTATAGGAAGGAATAATTCCTTTTCCAAAGAAGCATTTCAAATTTTGAATAAGATGGAAGGATTGTACAAAAAGAACAGAGGTTTGGTTGTCACTTATCCTTTCTTCCATAAGGGATCTTTTGCATACCCGAAAGAATTGGGCAAGGCAATGCTATTTCCTTTAGTTGTCTTCAGAATATTTACTCTGTTTGTTGGATTGATAGGAGTTCCTTTTTTTCGAAGCGAAATGAGTTATGATATATTATCTCAATGGTTTACTTCATCGATGACCCATTTTGATAAAGAACATCCAGAGAATTGGTCTGAGTTTTTCATAGACGCAATCAATGCAAATTATTTTCTAATGAATCTCTTATTTATAAAACTCTATCCGAAAGTTATGAATATTTATCAAATTTATTCTTCTCTAACAGAATGTTATTTAAACAAATGATTGATACATTGTTAAAAACAAAATGGCTTTCTCCAAATACGATTGATTGCTTATTAGCGGAAGGATTGAATAAGACTAAAAAAGACTAGATCTTTAATTGGAAAATAAATGGATATTACGATTATGTAAGAGTAAGCATAGTAAGAAATATGAGCCAAGTCAGTTCTCTTGAACTTGATGAGATATTCTCTACTATGTTTACTCTTTATTTATTTTATTTGGGTTATACTAGTATAGTATACTTTCCTCTTACACTTTTTTTTGAAGAAAAAATATTTCACTTGCTCCTATAGATTGCTATTATTTGTTCAAATTCGATCGGTGCGGATTTTGCAAGACCTTGAAAACAATATTTTTTATTATTTTAGCCTTATTGATTTTGTATCAAAAAATTCAATCTAATTGAAATAATATCAACAAATCGAATTGATATTATTTCAATTACTCATTCAATAAACATTACAATATCTATGCCTTGAAGAGGACTCAAACCTCCATGTTGTTTAGCACGACATTTTGAGTGTCGCGTGTCTACCATTTCACCATCAAGGCATCCAAGAAGCTAATTCTATTTCATGGAGAAAATATTTCACAATACAATATTATAATCACATATCGTTATATAGTCCAATAGTGGAAGAGAAAGTGGATCAAAAGGAAGTCGTGTCCCTTCGTATTCAAATCTGGGTGATTATTTCATTTGGGCTTTTACCAATGTTCATTAAACACTCGCTAAGATGTCTCGTAGTCTCCCCGATACACTGAGTCTCACCGATAGCTATCTTGTTATCTTCACTTATATCGCTGAGTTATCCCATAGTTTCACCAACATTATGTGTCTCTCTGATAGTATCCTTTTGGTCTTGAGTATGTTGCCATGAATCTCACTGATGCAAACCTGTCGTTGTGACATTTTGAGTCAGGTAGACATTTCCCTGCTTACCTTGTGTCTTGCCAAAAAATTTCCTTCGATCTATTTCCTTTGTCAGTTCTAATCACCGAGACATAATTTTTTTCTTGCTGATGGAAACACTTTCAGTAAGACCTTACTAGCTCTCTTTGATGAAGTTTGTCTCACCGGTGAATTTTGTTATCAACAAGACAATGAGTATCACCAAGTCCTTTTACCGATGTAATTTTGTTACAACAATATGGAGGGTCGGCAGGACCTACATGAACTCACCCTAATAGCATTGATAGAATCTTCCTTTGCTTTATCGACGAGACCAGATGAATGTTGCGGGACCTTACTCCAGTGGTTATAGTCTCGATGATATACCTCTTTGTGTTCTGATTGGTAAGACACATATGTGCTCAATATGACTCATCCCGATGAATATTGTATTGTCGATAGGATCTTTCTTTCATTGAGACTCTGAATTGTGTCTTCCCGATGTGTAACACCAAATGAAAATTTATCGGTAAGACATTTCCGATCTCTTGCCGATAGACTGCAAAAAGACATATGTTAGTATAAAATGCTTTATGGATCGGGGAGACCCTCATCATCTCTTGCCGATATGATTTATACATTGAAATACTTAGGGTTAAGTGAATTCTATTGGACCAAATGACAAAAACCAACTAAAACATGGGAAAAATGTTATGAAGAGCGGATTCTTGTACTTATGGTATGGGTTTCTTAGGAAACTTATGGGTACAAACAGCCATAAAATTTTCAAAATTTTATAGTTCTAACACTCCCCAAAACCCTGTTAAACTTAACCTCTTTAGGCTAGAGTGCCTCCTAAACAGAGCTTAATCTTGCGCCCCATGTATGGCCACTCGAACGAGGGTCCCAAATTAAACACCATTATTTAGTAGCCAAAAAACTTTTATTTGCTAGCGCAACACCGATCGGTGTGAAGGAATCCACATCTTCATAGTATGTAGTAGAGGTGATCAATCTACCATGGGAGTTTCATGGGGGTTGGAAGCTTGGTTGGCCTGAGAAGAGAGTGCACTGTAAGGGGGATCCCATGCAACCAAGCTTTTGAATTCACATGCTACTAATATGCGACTAGGGAAACCCACATGGAATCTAGTGAATATTGGCTTAACCATAGGATTGTACTTGTTCTTTTTTGTGTTTGATTACTTTCAAAATATTGTGCTTTCCAAGTGTTTGCTGGTTACTAAAATGAAACAAACAACACTCAAACATCTGGAAACAAACTATCAAAATTTAAACAATTCAGGTTTTTGACCACAAACATCAAAAATTTGAATTTTTACTTTCTACAGCGCATTTGTTAAACCGCAATCGCTCTGTTAAACTGCATTGGCCAAATTTTTCAATGCATTTGTTCTATTCAAACGCATCTATTAATCCAAACACCGTATTTTCCTGTCTTGAGACACATTTTCCATCTATAAAGCCGCATCTACCAAAATGAATAACATTGGCCATCTGTAAAGCTGCATTTGCAACACTGCACCACATTTGCCATTTTTGGAGCCGCATTTGATCACTGCAATGCATTTGTTGCCTGTAACGATCCAATTGCCTGACAGAAAATCAAACATTGTCCAAGACCAAAATCTGAGTCCAAACACTTTACCCTACTGTCAAAGATTTTTTTCAAAAAAGTCTATGCCAGAAACCACAACTGAAATTTCTCAAAATGCCCATCATTTGCATTCACTAGCTTGCATCTTGTCCATAGGTTTAAATTTCCAAATTTTTAGTTGCATTCCCTAGGCATCATAATCATCAGTTGTAGCATAAAATTTCCCTTAGGCTTTATCTTAGCAAACTTTGGATTAGGCCAACTCATCATACTTTGTAAAACCATTATTTCAAAACTATGTTATCTTGGGACATAGTCATTATTTCTGTTTTCGGTCATTGTCCTTTTTGTGAGAACCTCCAACTCAACAATCTAGTTAGGAAGGCTCACTCGTCATTTTGACCTTGCCAATTAGTCCCCTTAGCAAGTCCTTTTGATAACCAAAGTTGAAACATAAGTCAAGTATAGAGTGGTTAAGCAAAACCTTTCTCCAAATATTGTCCAAACTTAGTCCTCATTTTAAACTTAGACTTTGCATTGTCCATCTATAGTCCTCATTTTGAACTTAGACTTTGCATTAATCATTTTAGTCCTTAGTCAACATTATCATCGTATTCCTCACTTGGTACTTTGACCTTGACAACCTTGGCATCTTTCCTTCATCATTTCCTTAGACCAACGTCATCATCACCTTGCATTGTCATCTTTTATTCCAAAAATAAAATAAAAATTAGTGTCATAACTTGTCATTCTAGTCTTCCTTTCACATTCGTCATTTCCTTTACACAACATTGTCTCATTGTCATCCCTTATTATCGAAAATACGAAAACATAGTCTTACATTTTCATCCTTTATCGAAAATACAAAATCATAGGCTAGCATCATCCTTGCATTTAGTTGTCATTCTTATCACTCTCTTTTGAGCAATTCCCTTTTATGGTGGAAACTAGACTCCAACGAAAGAAATGACAAATGGAAAATTTTGGACAAGATTCCAATTCCAACATCATCAATCACACATATGACCCAAATTTGAATTTTGACGACTCATTTAGCAACACAGATACTCAACCTCTCATAATGATCCCATCCTCATCAAACAAACCCTTTGAACCATTCTTATGTAAGGATGAATATGGAAAAATACTTGAGGAAAAATTAGAGGTAGCAACACAAGATCCAAAGGTGGCCTTTTTCGTAGAACAAATGGTCTTATATGACAAAGATAGATATTTGGCCATACTTTTAAGTCAAGGAGCTAAATTACCCCATGGGTTCAACATTAATACTTTAAGACCAACATCTCCTAACCATAATGTCAACAATACACATAACATGTCCAATAGTGGTCAACCTCCAAACACCACAAGTCATACCTTTTTTGATGCTACCTCGCAAAATGTCACAACTACCATGAGTACTACCTCCAATATTCCAAACAATTCCAATTCCATCAACGCAACATCCATTGGAGGAACCTAGTCCATCACATTGCCCACAATATCCACAATATCATCACAATCAACTGGAGCCACCTTTGGGTCCTTGGCAATGTGGACAAGTTATTCCAATTCTCTCTTTACCACTATGGTAAATTCCATGGGGGAAACATCAAGCCATACAAATCCTCCATTGACGACTACATCTAGTACCATGAGTGCATCCTCATAAAATCCTCTCGTTGGTACCTCACTTAATCCTTTGGGAGGAAGTACATGACATCTTTATTCAAGGACCACAACCAAATGTTAACACATCAACACCGCTTAATTCCATCACTTCCCAAGGACAAAATACGACCATTCCTCTCATACAATCAAAACACACAACCTATGGCATTATTCGCACATCAAAATATTCATGGTTTCCATATTCCTCAAATATCGACCCAAATGGTTGGGGAACACATTATGACATATTCATCCCATATTCATACCCATCAATAGACCCCCAATCCAAACTTTCAATACCAACAACACGCAAATCAGAACACATCATACATGTCACAACAACACATTCCTCAACAACACACCAACATCCACTCACAACAAATGGGGACCCATGGTGTACCAATCAATCCAATGTATGGGGCCACAAATGACCCTATAATTGATGCCTTGCAAGCAAAGCTGATGGGTCTAGAGAAGACCACAGAAAACATACAAATATTTGGCAAGAAATTAGAAGTGTCATATGATTTATCTGTATATCCCTTTGACATGAACTTATACATGCTACCATTTCCTCTAGGATATGTGTCACCTTATTTTATGAAATGCAGAGGGAAGACAAAACCTATCAAACATGTCCGAGAATTCACAACCAACTATATGGATGTCACCTATGAACAAAAATACTTGATGAGACTCTTTTCTAAATGTATTGCAGGTCCTACCCTCGAATGGTTCTCCACTCAAAAGGATATCCAAACATGGGATGAACTTAAACACAAATTCAATAAAAACTACTCATACAACATTGACATGGACACCTCTATTACTAGCTTATGCAATCTCATGCAAGAGGATGCTGGTGAAACATTCATCCCATTCTTCTAAAAATGGAGAATTCTAGCTAGTCGTTGTCACATTGACATACCCGAAAAGGAAAAGGTTGACATGTTCGTTCAAACACTTCTAGGTCCCTTAAAATATGGATTGCAAGTGCATTGTTGGACAACCTTCATAGACCTAGTCGAAAAGGGTGTCCACGTTGAGAAAGCTCTTATTACAAAAGGAGAGCTAAAATATGGTCCTAAAAACACAACTATAAATCCTTTTCCTGAAAAAGTTAAGTATTGGGTCAAAAATAAACACGTTACCAATGACGATGTTGTTGACACGAAGGCTGTCAACACTATGGGTCCTTTACTGGATCTGAAAGGGGTTCAGCCGCAAAACAAACCAACAACAATACTGACATGCCCTACCAATGCTATCTCAAACAAACAAAATAGTCTAAACAGTCAAAATCAAGAACAATACCGTCAGACAAGACAATTCCCAAAAAGATGAACATACTCTGCATTGGGAGAACCAATTGAGGATGTCCTTAAAAATATCCTCCAAAACGGTCTCATCACACTTGAAGAACCTAAACCATACGACCCAGGGTAGTTTAAACCATCACAGTGGGATGATAATGCTTTCTGTGAGTACCATCAGGCTAAAGGACATAAGACATCATCTTGCTGACAACTCAGAAATATTGTGCAAGACTTTATTGAATTTTGAATAATTGAATTGGGTGGGCCACAATTTCCATCAAATGTCGACCATACCATTCATAAGAACCTATTGCAAGACCATGGTTCTAATAATGCTTCCATGTTAGGTCCTACGACGAACAATAATCAAGCCAATTACGCCCGTGCCAAGTATGACTATTCCAGGGGACCTACTATAAACAATGTCTGAACTGATAATGAGTGTGTCAATACCATCATGGTCAAAAGAGTGCCTCAATGCAACACCACTACTCGAAGTGGCAAGATCACCATAGCTGGTCCACCTCCTGCTAGGAAACCTAAGATCACCATACCTAGTCCATCTCCTAAACAACTACAACCCAGCTCATTGTCACAATAGTGGCAACCGAAGAGTCAGTTTAATCTTATTGACCAATTAGGAAAAACCCCTGCGTAGATTTCCATACTTGAGTTGCTTCATATTTCTCCCATGCATAAGTCTATACTAGATAAAACCCTACAAGAGTCATTCATCCCTGAGGATATTGATGTCAACCAATTTGAGACCATTGTGGGATACCTCACTACACGTCATCACATCACATTTTCTAATCAGGATTATTCATCACATAAGACAAACCATAATGATGCACTACATATTGAAACTTTCATCCATAAGCATAAGGTCAGAAGAGTTTTAGTAGATGGCAGAGAAGGATTGAACATATGCTCCTTAAAATTGGTTAAGGCTCTAGGATTTTTTGATGCATGTGTAGACCCTAAAAAGAGCATATTCATAAAGTATATGATGATGAGGAATGTTCTTCTAGAGGCGTTATTTCTCTTCCTATCAGAGTTAGGCCAGTCATTGTGGATACAACTTGCCAGGTCTTGGATCTAGAGTTACCTTACAACATCTTGCTTGGTCACCCATGGATTCATGCCTTACAGGTTGTCCCCTCCGCATCTCACCAATGCTTAAAATTCCCATTTGACGGCACAAAAATCACCATATATGGAGATCCTAACCCTTTTATATTGTACCAATCTAAGGGGTATTTCCTAAAACCAAGTTCCCATCAACCAAGAAGCTCCTAGCTCTTCTTCTTCTAGGTGCATTGACCCATCCACACTGACATCATCTTCCATGTCCACTCCATCCATGACTTCCACTACACCACCATCTTCCACACTTCCTAAGGCTGAGCCCACTATCAAGATCCAGGACCTAGGCTATGGAGAATTCAAACCGCATATGGCTTATAGCATCGTGACAATACCCAAGGCCCCAAAGATCTATGGTAGAACATGTTTTAGAATGGAACCTAAAGAAATTTTCAAAGTTCCACCAAAAATAGTTTTCATCAAATGGGGAGACATGAGTAATGAGGACATTGTCGATATTATAGGATGGATCTATAAAGAAATGGTAGACCTACCCCCATTACTAGTTAAGAAATATGGCAAGGGATATGACATAATGAAGGCTAAGGGCTACAATGGAACTAGTGGCCTAGGCAGGAATAAAACTGGATGAAGAAAAAATACAAAAAAATTAGTAAAGAGAAATAATTCGCCCAATAGTGAAAACCTTGCAAACAAGCACTTTGGATAAGTACCATGGTGAAAACTTGGTAAACGGGTGCCATGCATAGTTAATCATTGCTCTACTATCTATTGTCACTCTATCTATCTTGGCCTATGATGGAACACATTTTCAATCACCAACACGACCTTTTCCATGACATGATAACCTTTCTCTCATGGTTGAAAAATGATTGACATCAAGTCCAGCATACGGTTCATCGGGTATCCCATGCATATCCTGATCATTTCCTTTAAAATTAGCTAAGTATTGAACTTGAAAAGGGGCATAAATTTTATCAAGTGATTGCAATGGGTATCATGCATGGTCTAGGCAATTGAAAAAGTCCTTAAAAAAGACAAAAAAATTGGAAAAGTCCTAAAAAAAATGACAAAAACATCATAAAATGTCATGAAGAAAGACCTAAAAATCGAAAAACGTCTTGAAGAAACCACAATAAACATCAAATTGTCTCAAGAACGCAAAACCAAATCATTTCCCATTGGAAGTCCATCATGAAAATCAATTAGTCTTTGTCATTTGTCCAAACTATGTTGTCTCTGCACATTTGATATCAAGGCAAGACTCATTTTCAAGTCCCCGAGACATTAGGTCAGTCCTTTTTAGTTTTGTCAAAATAAAATCATGATACAATCTTTAGTCATCAAGACAAAGTCATTGGTTGTGTTGAACTACGAGGTCTCTAAGTGTATGATGTAGGCAAGGCCATCTATTGATGAGCCCCCGAGGCCACACTAGGTCAGTCAATTAGGGTTCATGACATTACACTAGCACACATGTCAAAAAGTCTTCAAGTCAAACAATTCATCTCAAAATCAGCAAATTACTACAATGAAATTATGGAAACCATTTATTCAATGTGACAATTACACTAGCATGACAACATCGGCATATGGTTGACACAAATGATTCAGTCGACTTCGGTCATATTTGGTCAAAACAAGTTACATTATCATAACCAGTCAAACTGTCAACTCTTGGTTATCTTTCAAATGTGTCCTTCTGAAGAATAGCCTCTCTCATTTATGCCTTAGGATGTGTCCTTCCTAGGCATCGTCACTGTCATCTGACATTTTTAAGGATCCTCTTGACATTTAAGGATCACTCGTCTTGACATCAATATTCTTCAGATGTGTCCTTCTGAAGAACAATCTCTCTCATTCATGCCTTAGGATGTGTCCTTCCTAGGCATCGTCACTGTCATCCAACATTTTGAGGGATCCTCTTGACATTTAAGGATCACTCCTCTTGACATCAGTATTCTTTACATGTGTCCTTCTAAAGAACAATCTCTCTAATTCATGCCTTAGGATGTGTCCTTCCTAGGCATCGTCACTATCATATGCAAATTTGAGGGATCCTCTTGACATTTAAGGATCACCCTTCTCGACATCGGTATCTTTCAGATGTGTCCTTCTGAAGAGAAAACTCTATCATTTATGCCTTAGGATGTGTCATTCCTAGGCATCATCACTATCATCCGACATTTTTGAGGGACCCCTTTTGAAATTTTGGAATCAATCCTCTTGACATCAACATTATTTAGGATGTGCCCTTCCTAAATTTGGCAACCAATGACATTCGTCATCTTGGCATCGTCAAAAACTTGACACCCTGGCATCTCAACATCATTAGACCTAACATCTTGGCATTAAGACACTCGACATCTAGACACACTTGGAAAAAACTTGGCAATTGTCTTTTGGTTTCATCATGTTAGTAGTTTTTCAGCGAGATCTCGATAATAGGATTTAGAGAAGCAACAATGTATCATGACGTTTGTCTTGTCTTTTGACACTCATCTTACTAGTTTCTCAGCGAGGTCCTGACTACAAGATTTAGAAAAACAACGGCATATCATGATCATGGTTTTATTTTGTCCTTTTGGGAATCATGTTGCTAGTTTCTCAAGGATGTCCTAGAAATAGGATTTAGAGAAGCAATGATGTTTCATGACTTGTACTTCTTGTCTTTTTCTGCTTGTGGTTGATTATGAAAAAAGACCGGGGCAATTGCGCTCTTAGTATGAGTCGTGATCATCCTTGTCTGTGACTTCTTGTCTTATGTGATGGTACGACCTTGCACACCTTGATTTATGTCATATCATGGTGTTTGTTGGCCATCACAACAATCTGCCCAATGATGATTAAGAGCAATAAATCTAAAATTCCTATGGTAAATTTTTAAAGGATTGGGTCTAGGAACTAACATGCATCTCCTCTGTCTTGTCATCTTCTCTCGTTTGTCTCTCGATAATATCCTGTGACATACAAAAACATAAGTGCATACATAATCACATAGACATTGCATTAGGTCCATACATGCATCATCCATAGCATTAAATCATATACATTACATTACATATTGCATTATACATCGTCATGCATTAACATAATCATAAACATTGCATCCAATCAAATAAATATATTATATCTATAGACACCTAACTTTGGACACTTAATTTATCCAAATTTATCCCCCTTTGTCTAAATATCCTCTCATTCGCATTAATTAAGTAATATTGTTATTATTTAATTAATATCCTTAAGTTCATCTAAACCCCTAAGGTATCTAGTTAAATAATTAAATACCTTATCTATTTAATCCTCCTTTCATCAAATGAATTAAATAAATAATACATTTATTTAATCCCTCACATGTCATTTTCATCTAATCCCAATCCATCTCCTAATCTCTTCATTAGGGATGTGCACGTGCCTAATCCTTGATTAGGATGTGTCACATCCTCCAACTTTTGCAAGTTGGCTTCTAATCCTCATTAACCCCTAATTATCCTCTAATTACTTATTAGTTAAGCCTAATCAGTACCTTGGTCAACTCTCCCTATCCCCCAAGGAATTTTTAATTCCTTCTTATTCATCCAAGGCTCCTCTCTTCCCCAAGTGAATTTTTAATTCACTTTTATTCCTCATAGAATCCCCTTTTCCCATGCATCTTCTAGAATCTTTGACTTGTCACATCAAGTCACATGTGACAAACTCCCACCTTTTTGGAGACCCTCTCTTATCCACTAGATTCTCCCAAGCATGTGAATTTTTTAATTCACATTTATTCCTCCAAGGAATATTCTCATCCCCCAATGTACTTCCAAGGTACACGTCCTTACACATCATGTACCTCCCTTCCACATCACCTACACATCATCTCACCCTTAGGCACTTCCCATTCCACATGTCAACATGTGAGGGCTTGTGAGTCCTCAACTCACCTTAGCCCTTCATCTTAGCCTTGTTGGAAAAATCTCAACCATTGAATTCTCTAGAGAATTCAAATTCCTCTATAAATAACCCTCTTCTAAAGCATAAAAAAAGGGGGGAGAGGACTTAGTCATTTGAGCAACCTTATGCTATTATTTTGTGCACTCATCTTTTACAAGAATTTTCTCTCATCTAACCATCCATTTTATCTACTTTTGCATTTGCATCCCATCACTTAGTTAATATTAAATTTAGCTACATCAAGAGCCATCTAAGGAGCACAAAAAAGAAATCCAAATCAAGGGCCAACCAAGGAGTTTCAGCAGCAAAGAAGGTATAATCATCTTACAATCTTCATTTTAGTTTTATTTCTTTGCTTTATCATTCCTTAGGCTAATCTTGAGGTGTCCCTTTGTGTTTTTCCTTATTGCATTTTAGTTATTTTGCATCTTTAGAATAAGACTAACATTTAGGATCACACTTAGATCTCCTTCCATATTTCTATCCATCCATCCCTCCCTCTCTACCCTAATCCCTTAACCCTAAACCCTCAACCTTTAAACCCTTAAACATTCAACCCTAAACC
>VDFB02353493.1:121778159-121844168 GCA_007258455.2 Sequoia sempervirens
AAAAAATCAAATATGATGCTGAAAAATACAAAAAAAAAGAAAAAAGTGCCTTGGTGAAAACCTGGAAACAGGCGCCTTGGTAGCAAAAATACAAAAAAATATAAAAAATATAAAAAGTCCTAAAAAAAAAATTATTATTCCAAGTGGTGAAAACCTGGAAACAGGCGCTACTTGAGGCCTTTGCATCCCTATTTATTAGCATACATCCTTGACACTTAGCCTTTCTCCATCATGCCTTGTCCTTATTGCCTTGGTTTGGAATTGGTCTTTGTTTTTGTCTAGGGGAATCACTGTGTTAGCTTTGGTCTCTTGGATATGCTTGTCTTTAGGACACCTCGCAAACGGTGTTTTTCAACACTATCCCAACTGTGTTTTTCAACACAACCCCAGACATCGTGTGTTTTTCAACACTTATCCAGTTCGGTCATGTGATCTTACCTAATTGCAAGCATTTGATCCTTATCCTCGGAACTCAGTATTAGTTTACACACTTAAAAAATTTTAATTGCAACATTTAATGCTCGAGATATGCCATGATCTTTTCTTTGTGTGTTGACTGATATTGATTTTCATTGAGTGTCCTTGTCTAATAAGTCTCTCCGTGATACATAGCTAGAGGACTTGGGGCATGGGGTATGTTTTTATTTTCTTTCTGCTTGTGGGTGTTGTCTTGAACCTCTTCAGTGTCTCTTGTTGTCTCCTTGACACACTTAAGAGATTTATGGCATCATCCTTGAATCTTTTTGCACAACCATTCTCATGGTAATCCTGGCATTTATGTCTTGATGCGAGCATGGTTTTGCTACATTAAATTGGGTAAGCTAACATTGTAGTCATCTTGACCTTCATGTCTTTGATGCTCATGTTAGAATCTTTCCACATTCCACACTGATATAAATCACATTCATATCTTCATAGTTACGTTTGTGACTAGTGATGATTGTGTGATTGTCCGATGTCCGGTAATAATGGCCCAATGATGAAAATAAGTTCTCTTACATTCTCTAATGAATGATGAACACACAAAAACCTATGTTACCCTATTGCAGCACAATCTTTGCATTTTCATGTAGCTTGCATTTCATTTAGGACTTCATGTTAATTTGCACTTTTAGGCTGTATTAATGGTTTGAGAGGGTTTCCTTCTATCTTTCTTGTGGATTTTCATCAACCTGCGGATCACGCTTCACTTCCTTTATCTTCTTCGCGATCTCAATCGAATTCTTATCTTAAACAGATGATTGATTTCGATGCATCCTCTTTATTGAGGCGCATTCTTCCTCTTCTCTCCATTTCTTCCAAACTTCTATCTTCCATCTCGATTACACCCCACTTTCTTCTAATTCAACCTTAGGGCATAATTTTCTTGTTGGATCTACCCTGGTCTCCGTGGATTCTTATATTTTTCATCTTACATCAAGAACCTTTATCTTTTTGTTTGATTTGAATTAAAATTTCAATTTATTATTTCTCCTCTATCTCATTTCTCGATTTCATCAATGAGGGGCGTGACCTATCAAACTTCAATCCTTGGATTCAAATTTATCAATTCTATCAATTCTCTTGAACCATTGAGAATTTTATCTCTCAATTTTGATGTGATCCCTGAATCACCCTATGTCTCCAGTGCCTTTACAGGCTTGTCCGTGATGTGATCCCAAGCTCTAATTTAAGATTCCTGAAAGTTGTTTTGTGATCCCAAACGATCTCACATTGTGGCCCTTCATTCTTTGACTGCATGTGATCCCTAGCTCTAATTCATTACTAGTCAAAGAGGGAAATGTGATGAACCTAAAATGGTCACCTAGACTTTGGGCCCCATTTATTTAATTTGTTAACATCAACTTTCTGAATCAATGATTGTCGCATTTTCAAATCAAATTTCTTAGTCAATTCATAACTATTTCAAATGTTTCAATTTTCCCTAAGGTTTGAATGCTTCATTAATTTTATTTAGTTAGAAGAAATAAATCCCTTTTAATAAATAAAATAATGTTATTTAATTGAAGTTAATATTACTTAAATAAAATGATGCTATTTAATTAAATCTATTTTTAATTAAATAATTTTATTTTATTAATATTCATTTCTAAATTATATAATCTTATTTTATTTTATTAAAAGAGATATTATCATCTTAAATTAAATAAAATAAATGAAATATCCTCTCAAGAATATCCTGTGATGAAAAAAAGGGAAACAAATCAGTTAAAAGGGAAATAAACTAAAAAGAATTCCAATCAAGATTTGTTTCTATTTTTCTATTTATCCCACATTGCTTCCGAATTTGCCTTCAATTCCACTTTCGCCTATAAAATGAGCCCCCTCATTCTCATTTCAAAAGAGAGAATCACGAATTTTTACATCAAACCTATGCTACAAATTCCTCCCAATCTTTATCATTTGGAGATTACATTATTTGATTATATACATCTTATTTTAGAGCATATAGTTTAATATTACATTTTAGCTTAATTCCTTCATAGTAGATTAATTCTGCAAAATAATTCATTTATGACATTGTAGGACAAGCTTCATTTCAATAAATTATTTTGGTTTTATTACATTTCCATGCCCATTTAGATTAGTTTTCATTGTTGTACGTAAGAACAAAGGATTCATGGAGATTGGAATTCTTGCTTCTCCTCTTTGAATCTCTCGTTCCGAGATTGTATTTGCAGGGGTAACAGGGTTAATCTGAGGGCCACAATATCAATCCCTGCTCTTCTTGGATAGAGAGCTGTGAATCGATTTGCAAGGACTCATTATTGAGTATCCTTGCATGCAAGGATTCACAGAAGTATAACATATTTTCAGTTATACAATTAGGAGCTCCTCCTAAACAGTAACAAAAATCCCAATATAATATTTTAGACCATTTGGGGAAGACACTTTCCTAGATACCTATCCTTGAGCTACTTTGCATATCTCCTAATCACAAAGCCATCTTGGATAAATCCTTGGAGGACACTTCCATTCCCATAGACCTAGCTAACACCCACCATGCCACCTTTCCTAACCAAGAATTCTCCTCACAACATTCCAACCATAATGATCCTTTACACCTTGAAGTCTATGTCAATAAAAATAAAATCAGACAAGTCTTGGTAGATGGTGGAGCAGGATTGAACATTTGTACCTTAAAATTGGTTATGGTATTAGGTTTCTCTGAGGCTTGTGTGGACTCATCAAAGAATATTATCGTAAAGGCTTATGAAAATGTAGAATGATCTTCTAAGGGTGTCAATTGACTACCTATTAGAGTTGGGTCTACCATATTGGATACAACATTCCAAGTGTTGGATCTAGATCTTCTCTACAACATCCTCCTTGGTCAACCATGGTTTCATGCTATGAAGGTCGTTCCCTCCACATACCATCAATGCTTGAAATTTACCATAATGGCACTAAAATCATAATAGCTAGTGATCTTGATCCCTTTCAGTATTATAGCAACCTAAGAGGGACACCTAAACAAAAAGTTCCAATCAATCAGGAAATTTCATCATCCCATTACATTGATCCCTCCACTTTGACCAAAGCATCCACATCCACCATTCCATCTTTTGAATTCAAGATCTAGATCCAAGACAAGGGGTGTGGAGAGTACCATATGAATACATCAACTATTGTGTCAACAAGTTACTGGCATGTCCAAAATCCTATGGAAAGCCTTCAGAAATCAAAAAGAAACCCAGAGTCATTATCTGACCATCTCCCACCACAACCTTCACAAAATGGGGAGAATTAAGAAATGAAAATATTGACAGAGGGAATTTCCACATAGTTATACAAGGAAGAAGAAGACATCAAACCTAAACGGATCCCAACTAAGTAGTATGGTAAGGGATTCAAAATAATGAAACGTAAGGGTTATGATGGACACAACAGACTTGGCTTACACAAGATTGGAATGAGAGAACCCTTGATGCCTCCCAAGTGGCCAAAGAATAGAGGGCTAGGGTACAAACCATTAAGATTGAGTGATCCTAATACTAAGGTTATTTTGAATGAGGAGGTTAGTGCTTCAAAAGATATCAAGATGTCTAAGGATTACCACGTTGTAACAACTCCAATGAATGGGAGTGGGACTCCTACATATCCAATGACTATGATTTAGCTGACACCTTCCACGAACTTGACCTATCCAATTCCTTGACCAAAGGACAAGCTTGGATCGATTCCTTTTGGGATCTCGATAACACTTCCATCTTCACCATATTTGTATATTCCTTAGACCTTAACGACACCAATTATGGCATGCCTCTAGTATACCCATAATTGATAGATTGGGACCAACAAGGACCACCCAACTTGGACATGTTCATAAATGATGAAGCAATATTCATGTTTATGGGACAACATGAAGGCATACCCCATGGGGATCAAAAAGTAGGTTTTATTATAGATCTTGACAATGCAGCATACTTTGGGGAGTCTATCCCACCCTCTATGGAAAAAGTGATAATAATAAATAAAAAAGAAAGGTCTGTAGGTGAAAACTAAAAGGTGCCTCTAGACCTAGAAAAAGTAAAAAGAAAGGAAATATTTTAGGGTGAAAAATCTCTCTGAGGTGCCCAAGAGTGGAGGGTTGGACATACTCCTATAAGTCAAGATAAATCACTTATGCTGGTTGAGAAGTCTATGGAAGTCAACACTGGTACTAAGGAAAATCCTAAGATCGTCCATTTCAAAAAATCTTTGACAGAGATAGAGCAACTAGAGTTTTTCGCCCTCTTTATAGAGAGACAAATTAACTTTTCTTGGTCTTATGTTGACATGCCTAGTTTGGATATTGAGTTGGTTCTACATCACTTGTCATTGTTCCCTAATTCCAAAAAAATCAAACAAAAGCTAAGGAAAATGCATCCTCAAATTTCCCTACTGGTAAAGGCAAAGCTAAAGAAGTTACTTGATGTCAGCTTCATTCGACCCATTGACTACGTAGAATGGATTTCCAATCTAGTTCCAGTGACAAAGCCAATAGGCAGAATCTGAATTTGTACTAATTTCAGAGATCTAAACAAGGCATACCCCAAGGACAACTTCCCATTTCCAAACATCAAAATCATAGTGGACTTGACAACAAGGTATGAGATACTATCCCTCATGGATGGTTTCTCAAGATACAATCAAATTAGGATAGCCCCTAAAGACTAGGGTAAGAAGGCTTTTACATGTCCTTGGGGAACATACTATTGGAACATTATGTTATTTGGATTGAAAAATGTTAGATCTACATATCAGCAAGCCATGACCATAATCTTTCATGATATCATGCACACACTCATGGAAGACTATATAGATGGCCTATTTGCCAAATCACTGCCAAGGGGTGATCATCTGCGAGTATTGAACAAGATTTTCAAGAGATTAGAAGAATACAAAGTATGATTGAACCCAAAGAAATATGTTTTTGGGGTAACATTAGGAAATCTCCTAGGGTACATTATCTCTCAAAGAGACATTGAGGTCGATCCTCCCAAAGTGAAGGCTATTATAGACATGCCACCACCAACCAGCATAAGTCAGTTACAAACAATACAAGGAAAATTATAATCCATTTGAAGGTTCATTATTCAACTAGTGGATAAATTTCAACCATTCCAATATTTTCTAAGAAAGGGAGTACCATTATTTGGGTTGGTTGATGTCAAGAGGCATTTTGGAAAATAAAATATTATCTATTAACAATGCATGTTCTCATGCCTCCCATTGATGGTAAGCACCCCATACTTTACATATCAACAACCACATCAATACTGGGGGCACTATTAGCACAAAATGATCATGACCGAAGGGAAAGAGAAATTTACTACATTAGTTGTACAATTGTGGGATATGATCTCAATTATAGTCCCATTGAACACGAATGCCTTGCGATGGTTTTTGCCACTCAAAAAATAGGTCTTACATGTTGAATCACCAAACAAAGCTCATAGAAAAGATTGATCCCTTGAAGTATCTCCTTAGCAAATCAACCTTGATGGGTCAATTAGCCAAATGGGTAATGATATTAAGTGAATATGACATTCAATATGTTGAGATAAAGACAGTAAAAGGACAAGTTATAGTCGACCAACTTACAGATGCACCCACAAAAGCAGATCATCTGTTGGTATCAGACTTCCCCAATGAGTCTATATTCACACTAGATACTTCAGTCACATGGAAGTTATACTTTGATGGATCTCACACAAGTCATGGTTCAGGAGTATGGATATTATTCATTACACCCCAAGGAGACACTATATCGAACTCATTCATAATTGATTTTTCTTGCACCAATACAATAGTTGAATATGAGGCACTAATCACAGGACTTCGTGTGGCCATCAAATGGAGGATCAAGATCCTTCATGTATATGGTGACTTAATTGGTTATTTGAAAATTCAATGATGACTATGGCACAAAGGATGAGAAATTCACTCCCTACAAATGAATGGTTGACAACTTTAAGCAGTACATTAATGACATCATCTTTTGACAGGTCCCCAAAATTCAAAATAAGGTAGATGATGTAATGGCCACAATAGGATCTCTCTTGGAGATTCCAAATAACGTACCTTAGTAGGAATTATTTGTAGAACAACTATCGATCCTTGCCTTTGATATCCTTGAGTCTAAGATGGTGTGCAAACTTGTTGCTCCCAATTCCCCTTGGTACAAAGATGTCTATGACTACCTACATGAACAAGTTATTCTCTCTAACCTATCAACCAACCAGTGCAAAATTTGTATTCACAAGAGCTTGAGATACATCATCATCAGTGACACCCTTTACTATCAAATATTGGACAATACCCTCCTTATATGTCTTGATACTAATGAAGCACACACAACCTTTTGAGAGGTACATGAGAGGTACATGAGGGTATATATGGATCTCAAGCAAGTGGTCTTAATTTAGCCAAAAAGATCAATTTAGCCAAAAATATCATGCACATTGGATATTATTGGCTTACAATGGAACATGATGCATATTGGTACTTTGTTAAGAAGTGTCAATAGTGTCAAATACATGGAGATCTTATACATGCACCAGCCCAAGAACTCTATCCAGTCACATCACCATGGCCCTTCACATAATGGGGACTCAACCTCATAGATAAGATTCATCCCACCTCATCCAACAACCATAAGTTCATCATCATAGCAACTGAGTATTTTAGGAAATGGATAAAGGATATCCCTATGACATACATTACTATAAAATAAATATCTAAATTCATCCTTAATTACATCACTTTTTGATATGGTGTCCTACAATCCATCATTAGTAATAACGGTCGTCCCTTCAAGAACTAGGATTTCCACCTATTATACAAAAAATTCCATATCCAACACCACTTCGTCGATCCATATTACCCCTAAGGTAATAGGGAAGACTAGGCATCCAATAAGACCATCATCAAAATCCTAAAGAAGACTATCAATGATGTTGGTCGTGACTAACACCTTCAACTCAATCATGCCTTATGGGCCTATCGAACTAACATCTACACTCCCATAGGAGCACACCATATTCCCTTGTCTTTGGTTCTGAAGCCATCCTTCCTATTAAGGTTGAGTTACCTTCCTTGAGGGTATCCATGCAAAGGCTTATTGATGATGAATAGTATTGTGTATCCAGATTGCATGAGTTAGAGTTTTTAGAAGAACAAAGATAGAATGTATTCATCCACCTACAAGCTTATCTAAATTTTCATCACAACTTCAATAAGAAGGTTTTAGTTATAAACTTTTAAGTTGGTGACTTCTTAATTGAAAATCCTAAGAATCAAGTAGAGAGAGAGAAGCCTAGAAAATTTGAGCCTAATTAGTTGGGTCCGTACATCATAATAGAAGTATATTGATCCAATGCTTATCAGATTTCTACTCTTGAAGGTGAACCATTGTCAGAGCCTATCAATAGCCTGCACTTGTGTAAATTCTACACCTAGCTTTTAGAGAGCCTTCTCAAAAACTCAAAAATATATAAAAAAAATTGAAAAATCAAAAAATATTGTCACCTCAATGAAAACCTAGTAAACAAGCATCTTGTGTGACCACAAAAAAATCAACAAAATTGGGGAAATAATAAAGAGAAATAATTTATCCAATAGTGAAAACCACTTCAGTGGTGCTTTGGATAAATACCATGGTGAAAACCTAGAAAATAGGTGCCATGTGTAGTTAGTCTTTGCTCCATCATCTACCATCATTCCATCTGATTTTTCACCATCATTCATACTAAATTCTCTTTCGCACTTCCTCACACCATCCATAATAATGCTTTGTTATCCTTCCCATACCCTGAGAATGATTGACATTACATGTCTTTCACCTTCCATATACACCAACAATAAGGCTTGTCTAATTCCATCCCTAATAAGTTGGTCTTATACTTGATTGAGGGAAATCCTTGACTTACGTCTTCATGGGATCCTAGACTAGGTACTAGAGGTCATAATTGAAAAAATAAAAAAACATTCAAATAATCTTTCAAAAAGCCAAAAAAAATTGTAATATCCCAAAAAATCCAAAAAATTCAAAACATGTCAAAAATCCAAAAAAAATAAAACATGCTAAAAATCCAAAAACATCCAAATAACCTTCAAAATACTAAAAATAATGTCAAGTCATGTTGGTTAGAGCCAGTCGAACTACAATGTCTCTGCACATGATACGTAGGCAAGGACATCTTCAATGGGCCCTTGAGGCAAGGGTCAATCCTTTAGGGCTTGTTGAGTTGGCTCAATCATGCTTCAATCTCTAATAAATTATCCATGGTCACATTCAGTTGAGCTATGATGTCTCTAGCATGATACATAGGCAAGGCCATCTTCAATGAGCCCTTGATGCTCTAGGTCAGTCCCTTAGGGTTTTTCAAGTCAGTCACTGTCTATAACATAATAAATCAAACACTTTAATCAAACACAAACATATATTAGAGTCTCGATCAAATCTTGAATCAACAAACTAACTATCCAATTAGTCTTTAGTATAGACTAATCAATTTCCTAATCAGTAAAATGTCAAATCAACAACTACCAATCAATCAAGGGTCTTATACAAGAGGTGACATTGTTGAAACTAGACTTGACATCTTATATTACTTGCCTCATTTCTTGAAACTAGACCCAATCCTATCATTTCTCTTCTATAGGATGTGTCTTTCCTGCAGCCAGACATTGTCATTTATCAACTCTATCATTTACCTTATACAAGTGGTTGCATTGTTGAAACCAAACTCGATGTCTTATACAACTTGCCTCATTTCTTGAAACTAGACCCGATCCTATCATTTGTCTTATACAAGATGTGTCCTTCCTGCAACTAGACATTTCCATTTATTAACTTTGTTATTTCCCTTATATAGGTGGTTGCATTCTCTAAACCAAACTTAAAATCTTATACGACATGCTTATGTTCATGTTACTAGCTACATCGAGGATGTCCCAAGAAGAATTTAGAGGAGCAATGATGTTTCATGACCCACTTTTTCTTTGATTGTTGGTTGCGGATTGTCTCGAGGAAAATACTGGAGCAACTTTGGTTCCTAGTATGAGTCATAGCATTCCTTGCCTATTAAATGTGTTTTTGCAAAGGGATAACATTACACACCTTGGTCTATTTCATACCATGGTGTTTATTGTCCATTTTCCATATTTTAACACCCAATGATGATAAACATGCAAGCCCAACATCTCTCAAGCAAAATATCAACCCCTCTTCCTTTTGACTAAATCCATGCTAGCATCCATTCCCTCTCACTAAAATTTCTTTCATCAATCCTTGCATTCATGTCTATTAGATTGGATTATTGGAAAATTTCTCAAAGTTTTCAAAACTTTTTCAAAATTTGCAAATTTTTTCGTGGGGGCACAGGTCTATCTTGTCTTCATCATGGCATACCAGGGCATACTCTGAGTTGAATTTCTTCGACACAATGTGATAAACTCCAATGTATCAAAGAGGGGCAAAATATAGACACTAAAAAAATGTCTTAGGCCTATGAGTGCCATTTTCCACTTTTTCCTCCTTGCATAATTAAATCATTTTAATTATTTGATTATCCCCTAAGGTCATATTCTCCTATTAATTAAATAATTCTTAATTATTTAATTAATTTATTTTCTCCTTATTCCTCCTTGATTAATTAAATAAATTATATTTATTTAATTACGCCACTAATTAATCATTTTTTTCCCTATGGTTAAATAAATTCCTATTTATTTAATTATTCATGTTCCTATTTTCTCTATAATTAAATAATTATTATTAATCGTTAAATTATTCATTAGCTTTTTCTTCCATAATCAAATAAATTCTATTTATTTAATTACTTTCCACCTTTCCCCCATTATTAAATAATTATTTTAATTATTTAATAATTTGTCCTTTTCTTCTACTTTTAATTAAATAGTTTTTAATTAAAAGTCAACTTTCCCTCTTCTTCTATAATTAAATAATTGTTTAAATTATTTAATTATTCATTTTCCCTCCTAAATTAAATAATTTTATAATGATTTAATTTACTCCAGCAACCTCTTTTTCTGTGGCATTCTTATCTCTTCATCTCATTTAATTTTCACCCTTGATCATGTGAAATTGCCTTTTAATCTCCACCATCCATCCTTAACTAAACCCTATTTTTTCCCTAACCCAATTTCCTTGCTTGTGAAAGTGATTTCATCCATTGATATTCATCATTCAATCTTGGCCTTTCATTCAAATTGGGTTTTCTATAAAAGAGACCTATCACTTTCATTTCAAACCATATTCTAGCTAAGTACAACCACTATCTTTGATATTTTGTTGTCATTATCACTAAGCTTATTCTCGCATACTAAAAATTTGAGGGAAAGTTAGCATATAAAGCAAAATGGAGAAGAGTAATGAAGGTGATTCAACCATGGCATAGAAATTGTGGTTATATTGCTTTGTTATTTTATGTTTCTATGTTCATTGTGCTTCATTGTTGGACTAGGGTCTTTAGCATTTCAGTTTTATGTATTTGGTGGTTATTACTATTGATTCATGCCTTTTCCCATGATTTTACCCTATTCCACAGTAGCATTAACTACTCCTCAATACTTATCCTCTATAGATGAAAGAGCAATAGCAAACTACTTCTCGACAAATAAATTGGACCAGAACCAAGGGGAGAAGCAATACCTTGAAGTAGACTTGTGATCTTGAGAATCACCTATAGAGGAGGGGGGCCAACAACACCAAGGCTCTAGGTCACATAGAGCCAAGAGAAGAAGGCTGCCTAATCTACCTCTAGTTGGACAAGTGTTTGATGCTATGGATAGAGAATGAAGAGAACTCAGTGCTTCTATCACCCTACTAACTCAAGGGTTAATTTTGGACTAAGCGACCAGGTTTCTGGAATTCAAACAATACCTCAAATAAATCTCTACTAAAGGACAACAATGTAGAACAAGGATGATAGCCCAACGCATTGGCGTCTCATAGGCACTGGCATCCATACAGATAGAAAGTGGAAGAGAACAGTCAAAACTACAAGAAACCTACTAGCAGCTTAGGTATTGAGATGTAAAGTGATAACTAAAATGATAAATGTCTAAATGATTTAAATAACAAGAAAGATGATATGAAAATGATAAAAGCAAAGGTGGTGAGGATTTAACTCACAAGAAGTCCAGTTCACTAGCCAACCCCACATGAACAAGTACCTACACACAACCGAGAAGGGAAAAATGTTAGGGTTGTTTCAGGGCTTGCCACAGTCAAACCCCCGTCTTGATGTTTCCACCTCCACGAACAACCCAATAGATAAAGAGATATAAATATCATAAAGAAACTATGTGAGAAAGTTAAATACTGAATGCTACGAGAAACAATATGCTACTCAAATAAAATAAAAATTAATAGTAAGAAAGCACTACCACCCTCAACCAAAGGAACTCAAGGGCAAAGAGAGAGGAATGCAAGTATACAACTATGGAAAATTCGACGTGGCTGAAATGACATTGAAGGGAGTCTCGCAAGACACCAAGTTGCAACTTCTATGGTAGATGTGAAGAATGTTGTGATATTGGAATCATGAAGCCAATAATGTAGCAAGTAGCTCAAGAGTATGATAATTTCCAAGAAGTTATGTCTAAATTATCAAGAATGTGAAGAATATGGAATGAGAATGGAAGATAGCCATTTGAAGATGAGTTTGAGAGGGAAAGAGTCATTGAAAGGTTGGCAAGTAGGCACAGATACATTACACTTCAGCCCCAATGGCGAATGTAATGCCTCTGTAGATTCCAAAGGCGGGAATCTTGTCAAGATGGCAGCATGCTATGTAGATGTCTATGAGTCGCGCACGCGTCCCTGACCAAAATTCCCCCACCGACACTAAAAATAAGCATCAAGTGGATGAATTTTAGATGGATGATGTGGAATTACATGGTCAAATTTGATTTTTCTAAGGTGAAGGATGTAAAATGGGAATTTCCAAGGGGGGTACAAATTCACTCCTATACATCACCTACCCAATGTGAATTTATATATGCCACCAAGTCAAAATTCATTCCTACTCCATAGTGAATCCCATAATCATGAGTACCCTTGATGTAGGGAAGAATTCACTTAGATGTTTTCTAGTGCAACTCATGTGGCTCTTGCATGAATCGAGAGACCATTCCTAATGCATATGAAATGTTGGGCCTCATATGAGTCAAATATATGAGACTACCAACAAGTTGTTGATACAAATTGCCATCCACCAAGGTGAAGAAAACTTAGCCTCAAGTAACTTGAATCTTGACAAGAATGGAGTCGATACAGGATTACAATCAACCATGTGAAACCTATGGAGCATATCAATTCCATACTTAGTCTAAAAGAGTGATACCTGAAGAAGATTGAGTAATCTCAAACCCAAAGTAGTGAAATAACCCCAAGTTTGACATAAAAAATTGATCATGAAGGGCGATTTTTATTGCTTGAATGGTGGACATGAGTGACTTCATGTGATCAATAATTCATCAACATAGAGAATCAGGAAAGTGTGAATATCATCATACTACAAAATATAGACATTAGAATTAGAATGGCATCGAGTGAACCCCACTTTCAAAAGGAAGGAGTCTATCTTGGTGTAACAATCCTGAGGGGTTTGTTTGAGGCCATAAAGAAACTTCTGAAGATGACACACAAGTGAAGGATCCTGAATGAACCCTTGTGGCTAAACCATCTATACCTCCTCTTGAAGATCACTATAAAGGAAAACACTCTTCACATCCATTTGATGAACTTCCCATATATGTATTGTAGTGATAGCAAGGACAAGTCATCTTGGATGGAATTAATTTTGGTGATCAATGTAAAAGTCTAATCTTGGGAACCTAGGAGAATCATTTGGCAACCAAGGGATCCTTATGATTGTCAAGCGACCCATCTACTATAATTTTTTTGATAGAACCACTTACATGGAACAAGATTTCTTCCCTTAAGAAGTGGGAGAAGATCCCAAGTGTGGTTCCACTCCAAGGAACTGAATTCTTCTTGCATCAGTGCATCCCATTCAAGGACACCAAAAGAATCCCAAAAAAAATGTGGATTGAAATCTATGGCAGGAATACATGTGGAGTGTCCTAAAATTTTGATCTTGTTATCCTATGATTTGAAGGACCCCCTGCCTAATCCCCTATTTACTACAAAGTTTGACGAGCTCAAAGAGGCCCTACAATTGGAGGAGGAGAATTAGGAGGAGAATCATCATCCTCTGGAGATGGACTATGTGTACCCTCATCATCACTATCATCATCTAAAGTGGAGGAAGAAGACTCCCCATCACAAATGGAAGGATTATGATCCTCTAAATAACTATCATCATGATGCAAGAACTACAATCTGATGGTAGTGTGATTGACATATTAGTATGCACCGATTATGCTTGATCCATTAAGAATCAAAGCATAATGAAGCCACTGATTCCAATCTAAACAATATCAATAAAATGTAAATTAAACTAAACATTTATCAAAACTAAGCATTTGAAACTACAAAAGCATTAAAAATGACTACTCTAATCCATCTAAAACTTATTCCATTATGGGAGTGGAATTGATGTGGAATGGCGACCCTTTCCCAATCCCGTGGATTGATGAGCTTGTTCTAGTCAGTTTTATTAAAGAAAAGTGATGGAATGATTCTGAGATGTGTATGAAATCATGATTTTAATCTAAATGATCATGATGCAAGCTAATTTAATATGACTTTATGCTAAAAATTATCTAGATATGAAAAAGCTAAGCTAATCTAAATGTTTTCTAAGCTAAAAGATTCAAAACCCTAATTAATAAACAAGCTAAATGGATGCATTATGTGATCATGGAAGCCATTAATGGAAGCTTAAAGATAATTAATGTAATTAAAATGAACTAAAAGATGCTAAATGTGAGTGTGAGTATGATTTATTTCAACAGCATAAGTTTTCTTTTGAAAGATGGATCCATTTGTCTCCAAATAGTGACCTATTTATAGGAGAGCAAATGAGAAATGGAGGGTTGAGATTGAAAAAGCTAATCAACAATCAAGGATGGAGGAAATTGGAGGCATGGATAATGGATTCTCATAAATGGGGGAGAATGCAAGATGATATTTAATTAAGGGTTCACATTCCTTCAAACAAACACACTTTTGACCTGTACAAGAGGTCAAAAGTTAACTTGCACAAGAAGTCACAAGTTAACTTGCATATGAAGCTTTGTAAGAATATTCCCTTTTTCAAATGAGTGAGGAGAGAGAATATTCTTTGGAATATTCTCATGGGTGAGGGAAAAGGATAATTTAGTTAATTAAAACCAAATTAAATTGTGTAAAAGGGGGGGAATTAGATTAATTAATAATTGCTAATTAAACAAGGGTTTAATCATACAATTAAGGGATTAGAAGAATTCAGATTCAATTTATTAAATAAAATAATTTAATGAATGGGGGAAAGGTGGAATGAAATTTAATTAAATAATTTAGGGAACTATTTAATTAAATAAGGAGATTTAGGAATTAAATTAAATAACTCGATTTATTTAATTTAATAAGATGAAGTGTTAGCGTGAAAAGAGGGTGAATTAACTTGATTAAGTTAATTAGGTTAATAGATGCAAATAAAATAATTAATTAGATAGCTAGGTGAATTTAATCAATTAAGTGAAAAGAGGATGGGTTTGAGGATGAAGTGGTGTTAGTATACTTGACTCGAGTGTATGATATCATTCAGGACATTTTTCAGTGTCTACATTTTTCCCCTCTTTGAAGTGACGTACCTGCTACTTCGGTTCAAAGACTAATGCTCTTCAGTTTAAAAATTGTTGCTTAAATCAAAAAATAAAATTTTATGATTTTTAGATGCCCCAGTAGAAGGATTAAGATGGTTACCTACCCCCTTGAGAAATTGAGCAGAAATTTTGAATTTTGGATTGAGTTATGTCCCAGGGGTCCCAAAAGGCTCTGAGATGCAAGAAACATGCCAAAAATGCAAAAAACGGTGCAAAATAAGGTTCAATTTGGAAAGATTGATGAAAATGATGAAAAACACTAGCTTCATGGTTAAATTAGGGAAAAACACCCTAATTTTGAGGCATAAATAGGTTAAGAAGGTTCACTTTCAAGTCATTTTTGCATTCACACCTTAGAGGATTCTTGCAAATTGAGCTTTGACCCTCTAATGAGATGGCACAACGAGTGCTCCCATGACACATTTTCGATCGGGTTCGCGAGTACCAAAGGATTCCAAGAACAAGGCCACTAGTATGTGATTCAAAACTTGATTTGAAATTTGATTTTAAGCGCATTTATTGCATTTTGAAATTTGAACTTTGGCGGTGTCACTATATAGCGACATTATTTTTAGAATCAGTGATGCTAATTTGATTTATAGCGACACATATGTGTTTGTGATTTAGACTTAGGGTTTTAGATTCTAAATTTAGTGACGCATATGTCAATAGTGACACACTTTGTGATTTGAAAATTAGGGTTAGGGTTTTCCAAAATAAAATTGAGACACATGTTTAGTGACGCATATTGCAATTTGCAATTTTAAATACTTTGGGCATTATAGTTTGGAATTTGAATTATAGCAACGCTATTGTCATTTTGGAGGATAAAAACTCCAAACTTAGTCATTTTTTTGTGAATTTTGATGTCATGTGCTTCATGGGTGCAAAGGTCATCCCACCTTTAAAGTCCTCTGAGCACCGACATATAATTTTTTCCAGGCTTGGTGATTTATCTGAGTTGTGATAGGAGCACTTGGGAGAGATTGGCTTGTGGTACATCACTTACATGCTTGTCATATGGACCCATTTGGAAATGATGATAGTGTTGTGCGAGTGATGGTACATTGAGACCTCTTCTTTCTACTTACCTACCAGTGAGGTGATAGTGACATTAGAGGATGTATGGAAAATATTACATTTTTTGATACATGGTGAGCACGCGATCTACAATGTTGACACTAGTTATGATGCTTTCCACGAGGTGCTAGACTAGGAGGAAATTATTTTGGTCACCTCCCAGATAGACCTGGAGATGTACATAGGTCAGGTGTTGACTTTCAGACTGATTATTATGGTGATCATCTAAGGTTTGGTTGCCCCAGATTGGAGGAGCAAAGGATTCAGTCAGGGATGGGGCCTAGCCTGGCATGTGATGCTCTTTTGGAGGACTCAGTGTGCATGGGGGACAGTGATGTTGGCCTCCTTATACCATGATATGCATGATTTTGTATACTGTGATGGCAAGGAAATTGGCACAGGGGTCACCTTGCTTCACATTTGGGCTTGGGAGCACATCATTATACTCTGACCAATTGTTCAGATGGTAGATGTAGAGCTAAATGATCTAGTTGTCTAGAGGTATAGGGGTACCATCACATTACAACACATAGGATAGCTTGGGATTCCCTACTAGCATCAAGTGATCGACAATATGACAGTTTTCAGATGGCAGTCCTGGCTTTAGATGTTAGCTTGGTATGATGATGTGCAACAATTGTTCTTTGCTCGATAGACCTTATTCATGTAGGGTCAAGAGCACACTATCATTAATAGGCCTGATGATGCATACACTGCCATCTTTGTCAGGTCAGCTCGAGAGACAGTGTGGGGACCTACGATCCCAACCCATGAGGTTGTCGAGGGATTTTGACAGTTGGTTGCTAGGCCATGGCAATACGATCAGGGATAGGCGAATGTATAGATGATGCATTCTTATGATGTATGGTTTGTACCCCCTCATTGATTGATAGATCTAGCAGGTATACCTCCATGAGGGAGACCAAGAGGGAGGGATGTAGGAAGAGGCAAAGGGCAGCTTGATGATGGGAAAGGCAGGGGACAAGGTAGAGTAAAGCATGGCCAGGATGGCTAGGCTCAGTAGGATGGAAGGGTCCCAGGTGCACCCCCATTGCACAAGTAGCCACTTATATAGCAACAACCTCCACAGTAACCACCATTGGGGCCAAATCCCTGTGATGCATAGATACAACAATTGTAGCAACAGTTGTAGATGGTGACAGGTGAGCGAGATCAGGCTCGTCAGTATATTTTGGTTATTACTATTGAGAGAGACCAGGCTAGGTAGTAGGTATAGGTTGTCACGGTGGAGAGAGACTAGGAGCGTCAGCTCAGGTAGACTATCGAGATGAAGTCAGTGTAGGAGGTCAAGTGGCACCAACAGCTAGAGATCATGATAGTTACAAATTGGGGGAAAACAATGTCTGCTAGATTATACAAAGAGATTGTGACTAAGGTGGTATATTATCGGATGAACTACCACAGGGATGTACCATAGGTGCTTAGATAGCCAGATTACTTGCAAAGTAGTGGGACACATTGTAGGGTTGAGGATTAGCCAGGGAGACAGCCCGGTGAGGAGAGAAACCATCAGGGCTAATGTGCTTGTACATACATTTTTTTATTATTGTCTGATTCTTTACACAGATGTACATTCATGTGATCCTTTTTGATAGCCTTGTGGATATTGTATTTTTGATTGATATACATACACTGATTCAGATATTGTACCATGACAGTTATTTTTTGATATATATGAAATGGATACATATTTGATATGATGCGATGTGTTCGTTTATTTTGATATGATGTGATTCAATGTGATGCTTATGTATTCCTATGTGATATGTGATGTGATATGCGATGATATGGGATGTACTTATTTTTTAGTATCTTTTTATGACATGTGATGGATGGATGATATGATACGTAGATGTTATGTTTATGCAAATGATGTGGATGCATTTCTTTTGTGTATTTTCTATGCAATTTTATGATAATGTATGCATATGGATGGATATTGCAGATGTTCATTCTTATGATATAATAATGTGATGCAGGGTTATGATATGCAATGCAATGATTTAAGATTCTTAGAATAACAAATCTATATTACTTGTTTCAACTTAAATGATAATGATGATGTAGGATGTAAGTTTCCAATATTATGATATGTCATGATTATGCTATGATGATGTAGGATGTATGCATGTTGATAATTTGTGGATGCAAGATGGTTGCATTGATGATGTTTTTGTTGACTATCATGATACCAGGTTAGCACAGAGAGAAGATAAATGAAACATGATGATTGACCATTGATTTTGATGATTGATTCAAAATATCCAGCAATTCTATGATCCATCAAGACTTTATTAGAGATGGTGATGAGAAATGCATGATGATGATGATTTGCTCATATTTTGGGATTGGGATCTTTTGTCATTCCTTATTGTTTGATATAACACATAGACACGATGCATCAAGGTATTGATAACTAGGACGACATTGTATCCAGTGTAATGGACTTTGACTCTATAAATATATAGGATAGTTCTTGTTCACACCTTGACATATGGAAACCTCATTGATATGTAAGTTAGAAGTTTAGAATATATTGGACCAAAGTATATGCAATAGTCAACAATGTACTCCAAACAACTTCCCTACACACAACTAAGCAAGTATGCACCAAGAATATTTTACAAGAGTACCCAAAAGCACAAAAAATGAAAGATAATGATCGATGCCCCATTCCTTTCTCTCTAAATCATTTTGATAGAAATCATTGAGAGGTCCTCAAAATGGGTCATTAAGATAAATCATAAGAAAAGATCAACGACAAACAGTCAGTGTTACCTACATCTCTTACTATTTTAAAATGTAGCTAAGGTGATTTTTGATACTTATGTCCATTATAGGAACGATGAATCCTAGGATGTGTTGATCAAATGGTTTGATGAGGATGATGTTAAGCTTTATAATAATCCATTGATACAAAATTCATTGACTTATTTACCTATGATTTAGACTTTATATTTTGACACTTAGGTTCTCACTTTACAACATGGGATACTTTCTATTTTTTTTTCCAAAGGTTGAAGGTGACACTTGATTTATTATGGGTGAAGCTTTATTATGGGTGAAAGCAAAATGGGATGGATGGGTTTTGGATTTTTCTAGAATATTTCAATGTTTTTGGTGTTTTTAAAATGTTTTGAGGTTGTTTTTTATCTTTTTGACTTGTTTATGTGAATGTTTTGGTTTTTGGTTATTTGAGGCTATTTAGGGTTTTCTCAAAGATATTTGATGTTGTTTAGGTCCTTTGAATGTTTTCAAATGTTTTTATGTTTTCTGAGTTTCAAATATTTTTGAAGTTTTCTGAGATATTTGAATGTTTAGGGGTTGTTTATGAGTATTTGGATGTTTAGGGATTTTCTAAGATATTTGAATGTTTAGGGGTTTTTCTAAGATTCGACTAAGAACATAACCTAAAAGACCTATCCTAGGGGCCTCAAGGGCTGATCAAAGATTATCCTTTCCTACGTTATACACACATGGACCATGTAGTTTGACTGACTTGACTTATTTAACAATGAGATATTAACAGTTGATGGAATGTCAGTTTATTATGGCAGACTCCTAAAGGACTCACCTAGGGTGTCTTGGGGGCTGATCAAATATTAGCCTTGCCTACATTCAAGCTCGAAGACGTAAAGTTCAACAAGGTACTGTTTTTGGATTTTCGATGTTTTGACCTTTTTAGGGATTTTGTTGTGTTTTGGATGTTTTGGATTTTCACTTTACAATTTTTTGAATGTTTTTGGATTTTATCTATAGAGGATTTGCAAATATTTTTGGATTTTCTAATTAATTTTGTATGATTTTATTTGGGATTTTCAATAACCTTAAGATATCCAAGAACCCGATCCGATCCATAACGAACTGCCCCCAATGTGATATGATAGACTACCTTGATATAGGTAGGACAAAATGACCTTTGGAATATGCCAAGTAGCACTAAGTGGATGCGATACTTCACATCAAGCTATGATAAGGACGTGAATGAGGCGATAGAAGGATGGTGATGCAAAGAATGATAGGATAAAGAGCGAAAGAATAGATGGAGGTGCTTTATTTATGTGAGGCGCTTGTTTTCTAGGTTTTCACCAAGGTACTTTCCCAAAGCACCACCGAAGTGGTTTTCACTAGAGGACAATTTTTTTTCTTTACTATTTTCAATCCTTTTTCTTATTTTTTTGTATTTTGATCATTTTTTGTATTTTCAGATTTATACCCTTCAAGACTAGGTATAAAAAATTTTAAGATGCAAGTTGTTGGTCAGTTCCTACAAGGGTTCACATTCAGGTGTTTAAAATTGATATGATTTTGATCCATAAATTCTTGTGATGACAAAGGGACCTAACTAGTTAGGATCAAAATTTCCTTTATTTTCCTAATTGGGAAGATTCTTCTGATTCTACTTTAGGACAAGATCTCCTACCTGGAAAGACTGACACTTGATCTTCTTGTTATAGCTCTGCTTTAGTCATTTTTGATATAATTTCAAGTGGTTAAGAGCATCAAGGCGACACTCATCCATAAATTTTAGGTCATTTAACTGAGATGTTCTATACTCTTCATCAATGGTCAGGTTTTGTAGTGACACTCACAGTGAGGGAAACTCAACCTTAATAGGAAAGATGGCTTCTAATTCGTAGACCAAGGAGAAATGGGTTGCACCTGTTGGTGTGTGGATACTATTTCGATAGGCCCAGAGAGCAAGATTTAACTATAGACCAGTCACAACTAGCTTCATTGACCATTTTCTTTCAAATTTTCAGAATGGTCTTGTTTGTAGCCTTAGCTTGACCATTGCCCTGGGGATAATATGGGGTAGAGAATCGGTGTTGGATGTTGAATCTTTGACATAGCTCTTTCACATCCTGATTCTTGAAGGGTGTTCCATTGTCTAACATAGGGGTTTGTGGAACATTATAAAGAAAGATGAGGTAATTCAGGATAAACTTGGAAATTTGCTTCCCCATTATGTAGGTTATAGGAATGGCTTCAACCCACTTGGTAAAGTACTCAATAAATGTTATGATAAACTTGTGGTTGTTGGAAGAGGTTGGAGTGATATTTCCTATGAGGTCAATTCCCCACTGCGAGAAAGGCCAAGGTGTGATCATTGGTTGTAATTCCTAAGTTGGAGCATGAATCAAATCTCCATGCTATTGAAATTGGACACGTTTTTGCACATACCGATGGGCTTCTCTTTCCATGGTTGGCCAATAGTACACCATCCTCAATAGTTTCTTAGCTAAATTCATACCATTAGAATGGAAACCATGTATGCCATCATGTACTTTTGTTAAAATGGTCAAGGATTCCTCTTGGTTAAGACAACATAGTAATGTTCCTTTGGTGCTTCCGCCATAAAGGGTATCACCTAGGATTACAAATTAGGATTCCTTTTTGACAAAGGTATTTTTAAGGTTAGAGGTGATATCAAATGGGAGGGTTCCTTTGCTTAGGTAAATGAATATTTCATGATGCCATGGGGATCCACGACTAACAATGACACATGAAAATTTAGATTTAGGGATTTCAAAAGTTGGGACGAGAATTTTTTCTACTAATAATTTGCATTGGAGGATGTTGTTTAGCATGTCTAACAGTGATCCAATTGTTGCCATAGTGTTTGCTACTTGGTTGTTCATGCGATGAATATGCTCAAAAGTCATATCTATGAAAAGTTCCTTGAGATTTTCTACCATATTTTTATAAGGAGTAAGCTTGTCATCCTTATTTTGATAGTCATCATTGACTTGGTTGATAACCAAATATGAGTCTCCATAGACTTTCATTTCTTGTATCTACCATTGAATCATTATCCGTAGACCTGTGAGTAGGCCTTCGTACTCAATGATATTTTTAGTACAAGGAAATGATAGCCTGTATGACTTTGGGATGTAATCACCTTGAGGGGTGATGAAAAGGATTCCTACTTCTAATCCATGTTGGGTTAATGATCCACCAAACTAGATTTTCCACTGATCTGTGAGATTGACAAGGAACACTAATTCATCAGGGAACTCATATATCAATGGGTTCTCAGCATAGATAGGTGTGTCTTCTAGTTTGTTTGCGATCACTTGTCCTTTGATTTCCTTGTGCTCCACATACTCTATGTCAAATTCAATTAATATCATTACCCATTTGGCCATTCGTCTAGTGAGAGTTGCTTTGGATTTAACAAGTATTTCAATGGGCCGATCTTTGCAATAAGCTTGACTTGATGTGACATGTAATTTCTGAATATTTGTGAAGAAAAAACTACCACTAAGCATGCTTTCTCAATGGGTGAATAGATCATTTCATAGCACACAAAGGTCCTACTGATGTAATAGATAGCCCTTTCCTTTCTTTTTTCATCATTTTGTGCTAGAAGAGAACCTAGTGTTGTTGATGTTGCTGAGATATACACGATCAATGGTTTTTTGGTATTGGTGGCATGAGTACTGAAGGTGTCAATAGATATTCTTTGATCAATTGGAAGGATTTTTCACACTTCTCATCCCACTTGTAAGTTATTCCTTTATGTAGAAGATGTGAGAAAGGGTGGATTTTGTCTGATGAACCTTCTGATGGACTGCAATCTTCCTTGTAACCCTCTCATCTACTTTAGTGTTTGTGGTGGTTCCATGTCTAGGATGGCTTTCACTTTTACTGGATCAATTTCTATCCCTCTTTGTGAGACGATATAGCTAAGAAGTTTCCCTGATGTAACCCCAAAGACACACTTTTTTGGATTTAGCCTTACCTTGTACTCTTCAAGTCTATCGAAGATGGGTCCCAAGACTTCTATGTGCTCACTTTTCTTTTATTTTGCAAAAATATCATCCAAATAATCTTTGACTGTTTTGTGGATCATTTCATGAAAGATGAGGGTTATTGCTCTTTGATAGGTTGCTCCTGCATTCTTTAACGTTGATCCTCCTTGGCGAGCATGATTTGATTATAGCTTGAAAAAACATCCATGAGTGATAGCATTTCATGCCCAGTTGTTAAGTCCACAATGAGGTCGATGTTAGGAAGAGGGAAATCATCCTTCGGGCATGCTTTATTTGTCTCTAAAATTAGTGCATATTCTAATGCCCCTAGTGCATTTTGAGACTAGTACCAGGTTTGAAACCCACTTAGGATAATATATTAGTCAGATGAATCCAACATCAAGAAGCCTTTGTAACTCTAGTTTCACCAAGAGTACTATCTAAGGGTGCATCTTCCTTAATTTTTGCTTTACTGGCTTGGCTTCTGGATAGATTGCTGAGGCACAACTACTTCTAGATCGAGCCCTAGAATATCTATGTATGACCATGAAAAGTTATCTCTTTTCTCTTTTAGAAATGTTGCTAGGTTTTTTTGTTATTCATCCAACAGGGATTCAGCATAGAAAGTGATATTGGATGCTTCTTTTGTTCCTACATTGACTGGGGTGGCCTTTTCTGCTACCACTGCTGACTTCTTTGGATGCATTGGACTAAGGGGGAGATTGAATTCCTCATCCATGGGCACCTCAGGGAGGTTTTCATCCTCAGATATGTCCTTTCTTTTTACTATTTTAGGATTAGAAAGTGTCATAGTGTGGTTTTCACTCAAATATCTACATGTTAGTTTCATTTCATCAATTTTTTGAATGAAGGATTCAATCCTCTCCCCATAGTATGCCCCTATGTCTAGATCAATGTAAAAGCCTACTTTGTGATCTACCCATGGTAAGTTGTCATGGAGTCCCATGAATTTTGAGATTGCTTCATCTTTTTTGAATAAATCTAGAATCAGTGGTCCTTGTTGGTCCAATTCAATGAGTTGTGGGCATACTAGACTTATTTTAGTATGTTAATTACTCAGAGAAAAGGATGTTATGGATATCATGAAGAGAGATTTATTCTTAAATAGGTCGGCAACATGAAGGGTGAAGTCATCTAAGCTCATATCATGTGATGTTGGTAACCAAGAGGAAGCCTCAACTTATTTAGTGGAAGTACCTTTTCTAATAAGGGTGACCTTGCTAGTAGTACAACCTAGGCCAAGATTCTTTATTTGTTTCTTAGGAACGATGGGTTCTAGCAAACCATTACCATTCTTTCCTAGTTTCTCATTTTTGTTATAACCCATTCCCTTCATTAGCTACAAGCCTTTGTTATCATCTTCCATGGGAAGAGTAGGGATATATCATTCATCCTGATAGATTATTTTAGAGACATCTTCCCAATTGACATCTTCTTGGTTCAAATCCCCCCACTTGGTGAAGGTGGTAGTTGCCATCTTGATTGTTTTGGGCTCTTTGTTGCTAGATGTTGGTTTCCCGTGGGATTGAGGAGAAAGAGGTAGCTCTCCTAAGACAAAGGTATTCTTCATTAGCTTATAGTTCCCACAACCATCATCCTGAATCACAACTTTGATGTCAAGAATGTTCTACACAATAGGAGTTTTTGTTTCTTAGGTTGATGCAAGGGATGATAGGTCAAAAAATGAGGTAGAAGGTTTAGGGCCTCCATCATTCTTGGGTATTTGGGGTATCTTATAGAACTTTTCCTCAAGGTTATTGCAGTAGTAAAAGGGCTTAGGATTTCCATGTATGGTAATTTCTCTACCCTCGAAGGGAAACTTTACACATTGATGATAGGTCGAGGCTACAAATTTTAGGGCATGGATCCATGGTCAACCAAGTAGGATGTTATAGGGAAGATCAAGTTCTAGCACTTGGCATGTAGTCTCTACAATGATAGGTCCCACTTGGATGGGTAGTGCAATGATGCCTTGTGATACCCACTCTTGGTCCTCATATGCTCTAATGGTGGTACTCTTTGCTTTCTCAATAGTATCCTCTGAATAGCTCAAATTTTTTATCAACTAAAGGGTGCAAATGTTCAAACCAACACCTTCATATACTAAGACTCTTTTAACCTTGTTCTTATGAATGATGACCTCAAGGTATAAAGTGCAGTTATGAGATGGTTGTGATGGTAGGTCTTGTTTCGAGAAGGTAAGGAGATAATTAGTGATATGCCCTACCATATCCTGAAACTAATCTGTATCAATATCCTTAGGGATGGATGATTCTAATGAAGCATTCTCTAGGATTTCCCTATGTGTGAGGGATAGCATTAAGAGTTCTAAGATTGATATCTATGTAGGGGTCTTATTAAGCTAGTCTAGGAGATTGTGCTTGCTGGGATTTGATGTTGGAAAAGTAGGTTGTGCCCTAGATTGGGATGGGACTCCTTGGAAAGTAATTTTTCCATGTTGTGTGGTGACTCCACACTCCGCACTAGGCCCTTTGATGGTGATAACGGTAATGACACTATCATAGGAAGCGGCCATGTTGGAATAGGTATGTTGCACGTTTGTGTAATCCTTAGCTTTTTTGTTGTTGTTACCTTTGCTATGATCTGGCATAGGGTTCTTGTATATCTTAAGATCCTGATTAACAGATGGTACCTCAATAGATATGGTGTCATTCTCTATAAGGTCTTGGATAATATTTTTGAGCCTCATGCAGTTTGTTGTTTTGTGTCCTTTGATTTTGTGAAAGTCACAAAGGTCATTCTCATTGTACCAAGATGGTTTCTCTTGGGGCTCTTGGTAGTTTTCAAATTTGGGAAGTGTTATCAAGTTTGAATCTACCAACTTCTTAATGATGGTCTCAATGGGTTTCGACAACTGTGTGTACTTGCATTTTAGATAGTTGTTCTTGTTAGGGGTTCATCTTTGTTGTGTCTTAGTGTTATTGATTTGATTGTTCTGAGGTGTTATTTGCTGCATAGTTGGTTGAATGTTAGCAACTTGATTTTGGTTTGGTCTAGGAGCACTTACCTTAGCATCTACCACACCATCATGTGTTATGTTCTTGTTCTTAGCCTAAACACGAGGTTTGTCATTTGAACTATTTGATGGATGATGGCCTTTGTAAGCTTGAGTATTTTGCTGTGAGATTAGAGCTCTCTCAATGTCAAGGGCTCTAGGGACAAGCTCATTATAAGATGTGATGCACTACATTTTCAAGTGGAAGGATACATCCAGATCTAGATTTCCTATGATTATCCCTGCTTTTTGTTCATTGGGACGAGGCCACTTGCTCTTACTAGCTCTTTGTCTCCACCATTGCAAGAAATTAGCAAAATATTCTCCTTTTTTTTTGTCTGAGAGTATACAATTCTTCTAGGATTACATCCATGTCAAGGTTAAAGGAGAAGTTATCAATGAATTTATCAGTGATTTCTTGGAACATTTTGATACCGAGAGGTAGTTGAGAAAACCAATCCATTGTAAGACCCGTTAAACTTTGAGGGAAGAGACACATCAAATATGAATTATTGTAGGCCACTTCCATACACATGATGTTAAACTCTTTGATATGGTCCACAGGACTTCCTCTCCCTTTGTATTTATCAAATTTGAGGATTTCAAAATTGGGAGGGAATGGTACCATTGTGATGTTTCAATCAAATGGGTAGGGACATAGATTCTTTGTATGAGGCTTCTTTGTCTTTCCCATCTGAAAATCTTGCATATCTTGTGACAATGCCTTGAGTTGTGTTGCTAGATCGTCTTGCATCCATTTGGTGAACATATGTTGGGATGATGGATGGGTTGTATGTAGGATTCTGATATGATAAGGTGTTGTATGGGGTGTATGGTGGTGTGAGGTTTTGTGAAGGTGATTGTGGTGTTGATGCATATGTTCCTAGTGTGTTTGTATTAAAATGTTCTACTAAGGATTATAGTAAGAACATTGTTGTTTTTGTTGTTTTTGTTGTTAGGCATACTATTGAGATAGTAAGGCTTTTTGTTGTTGTTTAGGCACAAGGGCTGCTTGTTGGGATTATTGTTGTTGTGCCACAAGGGATTTTTGTTGGGATTGTTGTTCTTGTTGTTGTTGTGTTGCTAAGGATGATTGATGGGCTTGCTATTGTTGATAGGCTAAGGCTGCTTGTTTTGCTGCTAAGGCGGCTTGTTGTTGTTGCTACTGTTGTTGTGTTGCTTGTTGTATCACTAGGGCTGCTTGTTGTTGTTTTTGTGTTGCTTGTTGTGTTGCTAAGGCTACTTGTTGTTGTTGTGTTGCTTGTTGTGCTGCTAAGGTTGCTTGTTATTGTTGCTACTACTATTGTGCTGCTAGGGATGCTTGTTGTTATTGCTACTGTTAGATGACTTGTTGATAATCTTGTTGTGCTTTCTATAAAGCTAAGGCATGCACTTGCAATGTAAGATTGGTTAGTTGTTGGGACATTTATAATGGATTGGGGGTGTTGATGTTTTGAGCAGGTAGCAGATTGTTGACAAGAGGTTGAGGGTTCCCTTGGTTTATCATCCCTTGTAAGATAGTGGATTTTGGTGGAGGAATGTAGGTTTGAGGTCCAATTTGATTTTGCATGGTGAAGGGGACCGTGGGAAAATATGATGATTGTGCCATTAGATTTTGTGATGGTAATGACACACTAGGACCTTTAGTCCATTGATTAAAAATATTTCCTTGTCCCATGTCTTGAGGATTTCCTTGTGTTAGGGATGTAGACAAGGTATTACCCAGGCTAATGGGATTCATGACCAAGGGATTATTTTGAGATGGATTGATAATGGATGGGATAGATGTGTTTTGTGAAACCAATGGTATGGATGAATCGATGGGAGGATTGGATAGAGATGTCCTTATTTGCATTAAGAGTTGAATTTGTGTGAGAGTATTTTCTTGCCCTTTTAGATTTACTTGTGACACTTGGTCCATACTACTTTGCGTGATAGTGGGCACATTTGTGGTACTCATGGGTATGGATGAAGAAGGGTGTCCTTGATATGTGGAGGTTGTGGTGGACTAATGAAGTTCAAGGGGTTTATATGGGTGTTAGAGATCTTTAGGAATGGGAGGAGCACCAAAGGTAGGTGTCCAAGTAGTGGTTTGAGATCTAGAGGATTGGTATTGAGGGTACCCACAAGTGTACTATTTTCAAACGGAAGAGTTAGACCAAAGTCCTTGGCAAGGCTAGTTGCAAGATTGGGAATATATGTTAAATTTAGCCCTAGTGATGGAGTTGTGAAGCCTTGTGTCAAATTTTGTGCAACAAATGATGAGGAAATTGGAGCTATGCTTCCCAAGGCTTGATGTTCCATGATTTATTCCCTAGTAAGTTCAAATGGATTGTTCATGATGTCTTCTTGTAAGAGAGGGGGACCACCGCATGCAAGACCCTAGGTCACGGAGGGTCAAGACGTGAGAGGTTTCCCTAACTTACCTCAACTTAGTGCAATGTATGAGGGTATGAGGATGACAATGACGAGGATTATGAGGTCCTATAATCAATCTACAATCCTGAACTACAAGGTGGGTCTAGGTGAGTTAGTTTTTTGTTTTGACTTTGCGCCTCAGGGAGCTCTCTGCCTGAGGACATGAACACAGACTCTAGATGATAGTGCGTTACACTGGCATCTCAAAAGTGTGTTGTAGTCCATATGGTCAGACAATAGTAGAGACAAGGTTGAACTCACCCAAAATGACTAACAACCTAGCTACTCAACTAAAAGACCAGAATGTGACAAGTAAATAAATAATATATTCTCTAATATTATAAAGTAGAAAAGCAAATGTAAGGAGAGTAAGAAGGATATCACCAATAAATTTGTTCACCAGCTAATCTTTCTCACAACATGTGCACCTACACACAACAAGAGGGAAAATGTTGGGTGGTTGTATAGGGGCCTGCCTTAGTCAAACCCCTATTTATGTGTTTCCAACTCCACGAACAACCAAGGAAACGAGATAAAGAATCAATAAAGTAAAGAGAACACAAGAACTACAAAACAATACTATGGTACTCAACCAAATGATAGAGGAGAGGAGAGGGAAGCTTACCACCTCCACCAAGAGCACTCAAGGATGCTTGGGGGAGAAATGAGAGGAACTCAAGCCTCTGTTGCAATGGCATGGTCCCAAATGTGCTCTACCAAGTTGACGGAGTGAAGCTTTTTCTGCAATGGTGTGCTTGGAATGCTTGGAAGTGAGTGAAAATGGATGCAAAAGTGTGAGTATGGAAGCTTGAAGTGTGCAAGAATGAAGGCTTGATTTGCTAAAGAGTTGTGAAGAAGTTGGATTGAATGTTGAAGGGATGAATTTGAAGAGACAATGAAGAAAAATGACCATATTCGGGTCGATCGATCGAAGGAGGTGTTACAACTTCACTACTAATGGGAAGAGTAAAGCCTCTGCTGGCTCAGCCACAGGAATATGCTAGGGACATAAGTGTGCCGCGCAGATGTCTATGCGCCACGCAAGCGTCCTTGATAGAAACGCCTGCACCGACACACAAAACAAGCACCAAGTGGACTGCCATCAGCGGGCTTAAGTGGAATTAAGCCTCTGAATTTGGTTTTCTAAGGTGGATAAAGGAAAAAAGGGGAATTGCACGTAGGGTGCAAATTCCCTCTTATACACTTCTATCTCATATGGCCCTGATGGAGATGATGGTTTTTGTGATGGGGTAACTTGACTTCTTGGATCAAATTCTAGAGGATTTGGATCACTTGAGGTAAATGTGACTTTTGTTTTCTCCATGATTCTCTTATGTTGTGATCTTGTCTTTGCCATAAATTTTGGGTCACCTATGGGAGAGTTTTGTTGAGATTTGTAATGTTTGAACTCTCTAGTTGACTCAAATCTAGGTAAAAGGGATGCTATAAATACTTTTGGAGTAATGATGATAATGGGGGATGAAAAGGTGGATGATGTGGAAAGTGATCTTTGTAAGCATTTTGGGACAACACTTTTGGGCTTAAGAGTTTGATGTTTGATATTTGGATAAAGGATGTTTATGAACTTGGAAATCTTTAGGGTAGACTCGTGACCTTCAAGATAAACAATTTCAAAGATCATATTGAACTCAACTAAGTGCACGGAAAAGGATACATTTCACATACAAAGTAACTAAGTTAGGGGTTGGTTTGATGGATTTTCAAGTCAAAAAGTGTTGGTGTATCCAAAAAAATTGCAAAGATAGGTGAAGTGAAGGATGAAATTTGATGGAGGGGTGAATTAAATGTTTGACCCAATGTTGACTTAAAGTGAACCTTTGTTTGATAAGACCAAGGTAGTGAGAAACATGCTAGACCTCTAAAGTTTTCAAATCCTAAAGACCCAATGTTTTAGATAGGTTTGTTATCATGAAAAAGACCAAGATTTTGACTGAAAAGAACATATACTAGTCTGGATGGTTCCTTGAAACTCATTTGTATAAGCAGTATAGCAACTTGGTTCTATTTTGGTGAAGTGTTAAAAGGTGTTTTTTGAGAGCTTTTGGAGTAAGATGCCTAAGTTTGAAATGATGACCTATATGTGAATAAGTCTTGTACCTAGTTTATTTCTTTACTAGGGACTTAGGGGACTTAATTCACATGTTAAGTTTACTTAGGATATTAGTTGTATCTTCTAGAAGTCTTAGTTGTCTTATCTAGACTTTACACTTTCCTAGGTAGTTATGAGTTAGTATGATGAACTCCTCAAACACCCCAGAATCACCTGCAAGAAAAAATAACTTCCACAAGAGAGAAATGGCAGAAATATTATGCTATCATTAAGATGCAAGAATGCCAAACTGAATATGGCAAAGTACATATGAATCCTTGCTTATATAGGCAAGATTGATATGTAGTAGATAGTATGATGTTGACATGTGTCATAATCTTATGGCATGTGACAACTAACTAACTACCTAGGAAATGATGCTAGATAAGATAAGACTTCTAGAAAAGACAACTCATCCTTCTAGAAGGAATCTTACATCCTAATCAAACATGTGAACCTATCACCTAGTAAATGATACCTAGGAATATAATTAAATGCCTAAGTAAACTTATGTAAGTGTAATTACATAATTAATTACACCAACATTGTAGGCCTTCTCTTGGGGATTCTAATTTTGTGTGAGATCATTTAGAAAAAAGTTTAAGTTTATGGAAGAAAAGAGGATATTTATTGCCATTCGGGTGGTGCTAATATGGGCCTTCTAGCCTCAATATCAGTTTTTTCCTCTTCTTCATCTAAGATATTTGTTGTGTTTCTCCACTGAGCTGGTATTTCTTTTGTTTCAAAAGTAAAGCTTCTCAAACTAGTAATTATATCAGTTTTTTCACCTTCAATGAGTTCAAATTTTGGTTGAATAATAGTAGGTGTAAGATTAGGTTGTTCAACGAGAGCAATAAATCTACAAATGGTCATGTGGGATTTAATTTTTCAAGTTTGTCTTGCTTAAGTGAGTTTCTTTTACCACAAACACTTGTCTTGATTATGTTTTCAAACTAAATGTCTATGTCAAAAACATCATATATTTCACAATGTCCATTCTATGAAAAGGATGAAGTTCAAGCCATAGTTGCCTATGTTGACTTTTGGAAATATGGATGGAAATATAAGTCAAGATATTTAGAAATCTCTAAGGGTAGAAATTCATAGGAAAAGCATTGATATCAAGGATTTTTCAAAAGGTATCCATATTTAGACCAAAGGGTTTGAAATTTTGGGAAAGATTGTGAATTTTTGTTTGTAATTTTTTGGAACCAAGCAAAGTATTGAACTGACTCACAAGAATTTACCATCCTAGGTTCAAAAGATACTACTTGTTGAATCCCCACTCAGATTTCTCCAAACACTAAGACAATGCAAACAACTAGAGATTTGGCGACACTGGCTCCCCTCCATGAGACACACTTCTTGAGACCACCAAATCTTAAATCCTGAAGATCCTAAGATCCTAAGGATTTTTCTATTTCAACAATGAATAGTACAAATTTAGGGAAGCTTTGGAACGACTATTCCTGCACCAGCAAGCATGAAGGTTTTTGGCTTCTAAACAATGGTTCTTAGTAAGGGCTTTCGTTCAAGGTGACCATACACGTGACAAGATTAGCTCAAGGTTATTTCAACCAAGAGGCCTCCCAGTCTCTTCCTAAGAAGATATTTTGATGTATCACATGAATACTAAGGGTGACACTTGTTGGTATGACGCATCAACACTTGTTGTTTATGACTTTCATCACAAACACATTTCTATATAGTGACTTGAAAGAGCTTGGCTTTAGCTCATTACTGCTTAGGTCATTCCCTCCTTTCAAAGCAAGGAGGAAGGCCCTCTAAAGATAAACAATAGCAAGGAAGTATGTTTGTAGTTCGATCATCTCAGTTTGCATGAAATAAGGAGAGAACACACACTACGCCTTTCCCTACACTAGCAAGGGGTTCATTTTTAAACCAAATTGAAAGATGTGGCTGATTATACAAAATTTCAAGGAATGTTTCATATTCTTAAAATCATCGAGTGGCACAAGAGAAGTACATATACATTCAATGATAAAGTTGTAAATCACAAAACATAGCAAACACTTATTAATTTTAACCCCTAAAGCTAAGATGACTTCATTTTATGCACCAAATAAAATGTTTAGTTGCCTTGTTCACTTTTAAGCACAAAATAAAATGATGAAATGGGGGTTCAATTTTAGTCCCATTTGAGCGTTCTTTTTAAACCCAAATAAAAATTAGTGTGGTCCTAAAGAATAAAATGAAAAGCATGATAGATGGGTTATAATTGCCCCAAAAGTGTCAAACGCTTGCTACAATTATAAGATTCAAAGATGAGAATGCTTCTCCACTTCAACTTTTATCATCCAACCTACAAAACCCAATTAGCCTAAAACCCAGAACAATGTTAGAAGCATGTTAGTGATCAAATAAAGTAAGAAAATTAAGACACATGCTAAAAATTGATCTTCATTTTTCTTACCAGAGAAGGGTGTCATTGTTTATGATATCTTCACTATAAATCATTTAGGCATCACTCAAGTGAATTTGGGCATTGCTTTGTGGATAACCAGTGATGATGATAGCGTCACTATTTTGGAGTGTTGCAGTTTGCAAAGTTTGATACCCCTAAAAAGTATTAGTGTTTCCATTTAGTTTAATTAGTGTCAGGATATTAAATAGGCATCATTGTTCCTGATGATGATAGCATCACTATATGGCAATGCCCAACAAAGGCATCACTGAAATTCTTTTGGGCGTCACTGTATCCTAAAAAATTAGAAAAAAAATGGAATTTGAGATAGAAATTGATTAAATTTGACTGATTTTTCCCTCCTTCTAGTGCTAGAATGTGATTGATGGATTAGTATGGGTCGATTATGCTTGATCCATGAAGAATCAACACATAATGAAGCCACTAATTCTAATCTAAACAAGATCAATCAAATGTAAACTAAACTCAACATTTATCAAAACTAAGCATTCTAAACTATGAAAGTGTTAAAATGTCTACTCTAATCCATCTGAAACTTATCCTATTGTGGGAGTGGTGTCACATTGATGTGGAACTATGACCCTTTCCCAATCTCATGGATCGATGAGCTCGCTCCAGTTGATTTTATTGAAGAAAACTGATGGAATGATTTTAAGATGTGTATGAAAACATGATTTTAATCTAAATAAGCATGATGCAAGCTAATTTAATATGATTTTATGCTAAAAATGATCTAGATATGCAAAATATAAGCTAATATAAATGGATTCTAAGCTAAAATATTCAAAACCTTAATTAATAAACAAGCTAAATGGATGCATTATGTGATCATGGAAGCCATTAATGGGAGATTAAAGCTCATTAATGCAATTAAAATGAACTCAAATATGCTAAATTTGTGTTAAATGTGAGTGTGAGTATGAGTGATTTCAACAACATAAGTTTTCTTTTGAAAGATGGATCCATTTGTCTCCAAATAGTGACCTATTTATAGGAGAGCAAATGAGAAATGGGGGGTTGAGATTGAAAAAGCTAATCAACGGTCAAGGATGGAGGGAATTATAGGCATGGATCATGGATTCTCATCAACGGGTGCGAATGCAAGATGAGATTTAATCAAGGGTTCACATTCCTTCAAACAAATGCACTTTTGACCTAGATACAAGAGATCAAAAGTTAACTTGCACAATAAGTCACAAGTTAACTTGCATGTGAGGTTTGTAAGAATATTCCCTTTTTCAAATGAGTGAGGAGAGAGAATATTCTTTGGAATATTCTCATGGGTGAGGGAAAAGGATAATTTAGTTAATTAAAACCAAATTAAATTGTGCAAAAGGGGAGGAATATTCCCTTGCAAGTGGGGGGAATTAGATTAATTAATAATTGCTAATCAAACAAGGGTTTAATAATAAAATTAGGGGATTAGAAGAATTTAGATGATATTCATTAAATAAAATAATTTAATGAATGGGGGAAAGGTGAATTGACATTTAATTAAATAATTTAGGGAACTATTTAATTAAATAAGAAGATTTAGGAATTAAATTAAATAACCTAATTTATTTAATTTAATAAGATGAAGTGTTAACGTGAAAAGGGGGTGAATTAACCTGATTAAGTTAATTAGGTTAATAGATGTAAATGACATAAAATTAATTAGATATCTAGGCTAATTTAATCAATTAAGCGAAAAGAGGATGGGTTTGAGGATGAAGTGGTGTTAGTATACCTGATTCGAGTGTATGATATCATTCGGGACATTTTTCAGTGTCTACAGGTAGCAAGATAAGTGTCGAGATAAGAACAGGAAGGGCTCTCCTCAAAATGAACACTCCTCTCAATGAATAACTCATGTGTGATAGGATGGAGAATCCTGTAGCCTTTGACATCATTTGGGTAACCAACAAATATTCAAGGCTTGCTTTGTAGGTCCATAGCCTTGTGTTTTTTTGTTGGAATGTGGGCCCATGCACTAGAGTCAAACACTTGAAAGTTCTTAACTGATAGTTTCTAACCATTCCGAGCTTGAAAATGGGTTACCCCCTTCACAACTTTGTGAGGAATGTGATTCTAGATATAACACTCAGAATTAATAGCTTCTACCCAAAAAGGCGGTGTCAAAGACTTGGAGTGAATCATATACCATTGGCCATCTCTTTCAAGGATCAATTCTTCCATTATGCAACTCCATTCTAATAAGGTTGTATAGAACTATATGTTGAAAATGAATGCCTTCTGAAGCACAATACTGCACAAGTCTATGGTTGGCATATTCCCCCATTCTCTGTCTTTGTCAAATTTCTCTTCAAGATGCTTTCCAAGAATGCAATAATGACAAACACCATAAGAAAAAACAACAATAGGAAATCCTATAACCATGTCTCATTGACTGAGATGTTGCAAGTAGCTATAGTTCAAGTGGCCAAATCATCGATGCCACAAATTACTCACATCATCTGAATGAGTAAGTAGAACAAATGAGGGTGGGTCAAGAAAAAAGTGAGAGAAAAAATAAAGCCATGAAGGATGATCTACTATCCCAACTGCAACTATTGAATCATTGTGCAACTCATGAATCACCATTGAATCAGGAGTAAACTCAACCTGCTTGCCTATACTTATGTGAGTGATTTGATAGATCAATAGGAGATTAGTTGACAATGAGAGAACACAAATAACATCCTAAAATGTTTCTTCCCCCATTTTAATAAACCCTTGCCCACACACCTCAACGAGAGTTTCATCACCCATAAAAAATGGAAGGTATAATACACAGCTCCAAAGATTCAATATCATTCTTAGAAGAAGCCATGTGGTGTGAAGCACCCAAATCAAGAACCCATGTGGATGGTGGAGAAGCAACTGATATAAGGGCCTTTCCCTTTCATTTCCCCTTACTGTTGTCTTCATCCTTATGAGACCCCTCATCTGAACATTATTATATGAAATCAAGAACACTGATATTATCCTTTTCAAGAATAGGTGTCAAGTGATCTACTTGTTTCTTCAAACATTTATGCTCATCATGACGAGGTCATATACAATAGGCACACTTGAACTTCTCTTTCTTAGGCTTGTCCCCTTTTGAGGATGAGGTCTCATTAGCTACTTTTAGAGTACAATTGATTTCTAATCCTTGTTCTCTTTGTGATTCTTTTGTTTCTTATCCTTATTACCACTTTTTCCTCATTGTTCATTTGTTCCATGGTTAGCTACCAAGGAATGTGACGTATAAGACTTAAGAGTTCTTAGCTGGATTAGCTTATCCTACTCCTGTGTGAGAAGTAGAAAAATCATCGAAAGATGATGTGTTGAATGTAGACCCAAGTGCATCCTTAGTAGCATGAAAGGTAGAAACAAACATTAAATATTCATAACTTATCGTAGAGAGAGTTCTTAGAATTAGTTGTTCATATTTCTAAGTAATTCCACATTGTTGTAGTTTTAGCCTTAGTTATTTCAATTTGGTGAAGAAATCTTGAACTATGTTGAAGTTCCTTATACTTAAATTGATTATTTCATTTTCCAACATATGACCGCTCATAGAATCATGAGTGCCAAAAATTGATTCTAGCTTTTTCCATATTTTATTTGGAGTATTCAAATATTCAATATGAAAGAAAAAATTAGTAGATATAGACAAACATAATGCTTCATATGCTTCATTACATATGTTAAACCACTTAGGGTTTTCTTCATCTTTCAAAGGTTTAGTTTCTAATCCCATTGTTATTCTATGTAAACCAAGACTTTTTAAGTAATTTTCATTTTAGACTTCCACTCAAAATAGAACTATAGTTAAAATAGGAATTGTTGTTGAAGCCTTGATGAAGAAATGCAAAAGAAAGTTCAAAAAAAAGTGAACATAAGAACACCAAGACCACCCCCACTCTTTTCACTAGTATCAAAAATCACCCTCCCAAATATTATAAGGTTCACACTTTATAATTTAGTGTGTTTACAAAGCCTTTTCCAGCATATAATACTCAATAGGCTCAAAATAGCTAAAATTATAAATTTTGATACAAAATATGGAGAAATTAGCCAAGTATAGTTGTTTAGTTCTCTTCACCACCTTTCCAATGCCTATTATTTTTCAAAACTACTTAGAGCACCGAGATAAAAGTTATGGCCTCTTGAAGAAATTAGCAACAACCAACTTCAACCTGATATATTTGGAAAAAATGGTAAAAAATATTTTCAATAGATCTGTGGATGGATAGTTCTCATCTCCAATTTTTAGAAATATCTCATTTCTAAAAAAAATGATATCTCATTTTAGGTATTTGTAGTACACTAAGATTATGATTGCTTCATTAGTTTAACAAGTGGCAATCATAATCACACTAACTATAAAGTGTATCATCATAATTTATTTGGAATATCTCATAATTGAGCTATTTTTGAAGGGTTTTTAAACAAATGCACTTAATTTATAAAAGTTCCATCATATCATGTACTTGTCTTTTGAGGGGCTTACACATGGGTATTTTATAATCATGAACTAAAATAAAATTCCATTATGGTGGGCTTCATGCATAGATTTCTAGTGTTTCTAAGTACAAAGTGGCATACTAAGGGATGGGAGTGCAGTCAAATGACATGCATATGATCTTACCTCCAACTTGATGAAATCTCACGAGTTGCATTTGGATCCTCTAGTTCTCTCTTTGCAACATCTTGCTTATAAGTTAACGTGCATCAAGTGATTCACATTAATTCACATCTCGTATTAAGAGCCTTTTGTAAATGATCATGAATCTTTTATCTAATTCACATCATATTACACTTCAAAGTGAGAGTCATCCATCATGGTTAATGCTCTTGAATCTTCATGTTCCTTGCTCCTATGGATTGATTTTAATCACGGTTTAACATTAACGTGATACACAAGAAACTTCTAGATTCATATTATTGCCTCCTTAGGATTGAGTTTTCCTTATATATTATCGTTTTTTCTTCTTTTGGGGGTTTCTATCATTGTACATGGGCATCTGACTAGATCTAGTTGTTGAGATTCATTTTTATCTTTCACATCTCTCAAGTTGCACTAAAGGGGGTGTTGATGTAATTATTTAAATACACCTTATTATTTAAGTTTAATTGGGTGATTTTTTATTTCTTTGTTAGGATAAAATAATTGAGTACATGTCATTTACTTCATTCCTGTGGTTCTACTTTTTTCTTATCAACTTAGTTAAAATGATCCCTTATTTTTTGGTTTTTTGCCTCTTCTTCACCCTCATTGGATTTGTAATATTGAGACTATATTGTAAACTAATTTTATATTAATTTCTCCATATTATTGATATTAGATTTTAGTTGATATGGAGAACATTTAAAATGAGGTGAATGAGGTGAAAAACTTTACTTGGATCTAAGCTTGTGCTCATATTTTATTAAAGCCTACTCAACTAGTATTGTCTATTCATGACTCCAAATGCCTCCAAAAAGGTGCTCTCCAAAAAAAGGGACCATTGTCAACACTTTAACATACTCTAGGTGAATTTTTATTGTCTACTAATAGTTTGAAGTGTTCTCCTAAAAAATGACTATGCAAGGAAAATTAGAACCATCATGCTTCCCCTTAGTACTCGTCATTTGATTAGAAACAAATTTCAAGAATGTTTATATGAGAAGCTTAAATTTATTGCTAGATGATGTAATATTTGGAGTGCATAAATATTTACATTTGCAAATTTTAAATCTTTATGTCAATTTGGTGTAAGTTTAACATATAAAAGAGCTTTGGTTAGCTCATATAAAATTCAATTTTACCTATTTTTTATACTAAATAACTTTAATATTATTTTAAAAAAAAGTGCTAATTATTTTTACATATTCAATGTTGTTTATTTTAATAAGAATTTTATATTTTTCTTGATTACAATTGATGTCAATATTTGTTTCAAATAAAATAATTAACCAACTTTTATACCTTATTGAATCTAAATAAGACGATACTATTTTATATAAATGAGTAAATGCTAAATCAAAATTAATGTATTTTCAAGGAGATAAATTTAGTTTATTGATTAATTGCTTTGAATTGTACAATTTTTTGTTAGCTAGATAAGGAGTAGCATTTCATGCAATTGATGAATAACAAGAAAACAAAAAATCACACTTTCTTAAAAATCGCTACTAATGAATAAATAGATTTGATACTTCTTCCTATCTCAATAATACCTTTGTCCACATTGTATTGACCCTAATTTTTGTTAATAGATAAAAATATTGTGAAACAAGCAAATAATGAGTATCTTAGAAATTTACAATAAATTAAAGATTACATGAAAATATTACTTAACAATTATCAAATTATACTTATATTTTGTAATATCAATTTAATATATTAATTGTCTATTTATAATTTTTTTTAAAGAATAAACACAAATACAAATTATTATAATAATAAATTTAATGAAATAAATTTATAACTTAAATTTAATAACTTAAATGATAGTTAGTTTGAGTTTTTCATAATTCATGAAGTTACAATATTTAGCTTTTCGATTCAATTGTATATATTTTTTTGTTGACATCATTTAATAGTCCATCATAAAAAAACAAAGAATAATACAACGAAAAAGAATAATACAAAGAACTATAAAAAAGTTACTCGATGTAACTTTTCTGATCACTTCTTTTTTATTGAAAAGATAGAATAATACATATATGGCCCTTTAATACAATGCACATTTATAAAATGTGTCAACCATAAATGTGTAGACCCCAACTGTCAACTTTGCTCTTTTTTCAAAAAGTGTCTTTTCCTATTATTTTTGTTTAAAAGTGATCGTACTTATATTATTTTTATTGGTTAAAGTTAATATTATTAAAATAAATAGCGTTTACAAACAATCTATAATAACGAAATATATTTTAATAATGATGCGCGGAATGTCCTGGATCAGGCTTAGGTTTATAAGGATCAGCCTGAGATAGAAGTTTGCGCCACTTGTCCATCGTACCTATACTTCTCTGCATTAAAAAAATAAAAACATTGAAAATGTTAAGAAAAAATTTATTTATTAAAGCCATATTTAAATGCATGTTGCCTTAAAATAAACATCTCACTTACAATAAAGCACAACTCATAAAAGGCTTTCACCCCATTTTAAAGTAGAAGTTTTATGGGAAAATATCAAATCCTAAGTGAAGAAAGTAGGTAATTACCCTCAGGAAATAAGATAAAAAGTACTAGATATTTTCAAGAAAAAGAAGCTGAGTTAGAAAGAATGAAGCAAATTCCAGGGCTTCAATTTGACGGTTGACCTTGCCTGTCAACAAGTTTTTTAATGACGGTTATCTATTCAAAGGTGCCCTTAAAACATTATGATATACCTTAGTGTAAGTAAAATTATATATAAATCATATATATATATATATATCATTATAATTCTATATAAATTTTGACAGTCTATCCAAAATCTCTCCTTTCATCTAATACAATCTTCTTAAAATTTTGATTGTATTTTACAACAAAAATATCTAAATACGGTCATACGGCCATCAAATTTAAGCCCTGGAAGCAATTCAAAGAAAGGAACTGTCAAAGAAGATGAACCAAAAATAAAATTACACAAAAACCTCTAAGACAGATATTACACAAAAGCTTCTAAAATTATACAAAATTTCCAGTACTACTGATCAATGAGATTGACGATCCGCTTGGCTAAGATATTATTTTTATTAAATAAATATTTTTTATTAGATATATTTTTTTGATTAAATAAATATTTATGGATATTTTTTTGAAAAATACTAAAACCGTAAACTACCAGTAAAAAATAATAACTCCACTTAATAAACCCCAAAATTAATAAGACAGACTGGCCCGAGTACTGATCAGGCAGGGGCCCAAGCCCTACCCAGCAAGAAGAGGTAGGGCTTGGCGGGAGGGCCTGGGTCAACTTTCCTTCGCGACCGAAGCCATTGGTATAAGGTTAGTTTTGACTATAGCGGACAACAAACCATTAATTTGATTATATTGGGCTACTGTTATAAACTACAAAATTATGAACATGGGCAGTTCTCTCTTTACAAAATTATTACAAAATCAGGAGATAGATCAAAACACCCTTAAATTAGTAAGAATAAATTTACCTCACTAACTGCCAGATCAATAATGTCTGAGGAAGAGACGATGATACCGCAGGCCTCGTCCACACTCTCTTTAATGTCGTCTATGATCTGAAAAGCTTTCGCCTGCAGCGTTAAATTTGGAGGGCCTTCTTCCTCACTTGCCGATCCATGCAACAGAATATAAGTTTCACAGCCCTGTGCAACAGCTTTCAACATTTAACACCAACCCAACATACAAACATAGCAAAAGAATTAAATTGCCTAAAACCCAACCTGAAGAAAACAGTCATGAAAGTGAAGACGTAGCAACCCGGCGGCCGGAAAAATATCCTTCTTTAAATAAAAATCGATCCGTTTCTCGATAACCGATGCCAGTTCGAGGCAGGTGCATGAAAGTCCATTTACCAGTCGAGGCTCCTCATTTAAAGTCAAAAGATTCTCTTCTTCGGCACAAGCAAGCGAAATGAAGAGAGCGAAGAGAGCGAAAAACAAACAGAGCATATGAAACTTATCCATTGCAAAACAATACAGCGCTTTTTTTTCTCTGGGAATAAACAGCCCTGTTGTGAAAGGAAACATAAAACCCACACATCAATAATATTACAACACACGTAAGTTAATTGAAAAAATAATGTTAAAAACGAAATAGAACAAGATTCAGATTTACTTGGTATAAGTATTCTGTTCTTCAATTATCTACAATTCATTACAATTGATTTTGGCTTCAAAACAACAGATATATATAATATCTTCAACCGACTTTATTTTATTGTCTTATTTCTTTTTGTTTTCCTACAGATGGGTTTTGTTTTCCTTTTTGTTGTCTTAACCAACTGACCGCCCACGGGTATTTAAAGTCAAGCGGGATTCGCCTATTTCTTAGTGGTGGTGAGCGCGTCAAAGAATGCGCGATTCGCCTATTTCTTAAAAGTGCTGAGCTGGCAAACTCAAGTGGGACCAGACCAGACTCAAGCAAAGAATTTTCAGTTTCTCTGCAGTTCATGACATACGGTACAAGAATCGTCTTTTTTAGTTTCTTTTTCAGTACAAGATTCGTCTTTTTTAGGTTCTGTTAAAAGCAGGAATATTAATCATTGTCAATAAATGAACTAATGAGATGATAGAATTAAAATAGTTTGATCAAATTTTCTAATGTATATTTTTTCTTTTTCTTTTTTAAATACTTTAAACTAATTTATCTATCATTCTATTGAATAATATTGTAAATAGTAATAGATATTAAGATTATGTAAGAGATGGCATCTTTTAACTATTTCATTAGTATTCCTATTAGTTGTCAACAAATGAACCAATGAAATGATAGAATTAAAATAATTTGATCAAATTTTCTAATGTATATTTTTTTATTTTTTTTTCAAATACTTTAAACTAATTTATCTATCATTCTATTGGATAATATTGTGAATACTAATATTAAGGTGATGTAAGGGATGACATCTTTTAACTATTTCATTTTGACTATAAAAAAAGTTAATGGTGCAAATGTATTTTCAAATCACTTTCAAATTTTATTTATTGTCCTATTTGATAAATAACATTATTTTTTATTTAAAAGATTGTGGGCCAATGAACATAAAATTTTTAATCATATTTGAGACTATTTTAATTTATTGAAAAAGTGAAATGGAAAAAATATGAGTCATTGTGATTAAAATAATTAATAATAATATAAATAAATTTGTATCTATTAATTTAAAATATTTAAAAAATTAAGAATAAAAATAATATTTAATAAAAGATAATGAATAATTATATTTTTTTGATCTATTTTATATTTTTTTGTTTCATAATTTTCTCAAAAAACATTATATATAAATTCTAATATATTTTATCAATTTAAAGTTAAATGCATTATGTTCAAATGTAACTATGAAATTACATCATATTTAGAGCTTTAATTATGACATTGCCTCAATCAAAACATAATTCTAAGTTTTGTTGAATTAGGTTCTATTTTAAATTGTAAACATTGTTTAGATTATTTTGAAAGTAATTCAACAAATTTCATGTTATTAGTAGTGCTAGCAAATTAATTATTCTACCAATAATACTTTAAATCAACTACCATAATACACATTTAACATTAGACACAATATGCCACTTGTTCATTAGACATTTTGCTAAGTTTTCACTAGCGGTTAATTAATATTCTCAACAAGAATGTCAACTCAGTAGACCATTTACAATAAGAGTCCAATGTTTTTTTACTCCTTTTTTTTTCCTAGTTTGATTATATATACTAGGGGATATGACCCAATAGTTGAGCACCCTAACTTTGCACTTCTCATCAAAATCATATGTAGAAATTTCAAAAAAATCCATTTTTTTACAACAACTTGCTTCGCAACGCCCTTGCTTATAACTAAGGTTTTAGTGTGACACCATCAAATATGATGCCACAGATCAGCATATTTTTTATCAAGGTGTCCAAAAAGGTCCAAAAAAAAGAGACTGATACTTGTGCAATGTGACATCACATGATTTGTTTCTTTTTAGATCTAAGGAATACATATTATTCAATTATTGGTAGTTATCATCAACACTAAAAACTTTAAAGTCACAACTAGTGGTTCAATATTGTTAAAAATATTGGGTATTAAATCAACAAATGTTATAACAACTATTGAAGTGTGCTCAACTACTAGTCCTTTCCCCTAGTTAGTGTTTTAACAAATTCTTTTTAAAGTTTTAGGTAGTTTGATTAGGGTAGAGGGGTCTAGAGTAGGGCATCCTAACTTTGGAGGTCCATGTTGAACAAAAAAATATAAAAAATTTCCCGCCACGTCACCCTGCCACTTGTGCATCTACCAATTTTTTATTTTTTTTTTAATTTTAAGCACCATGCCACCTATCATGCACTGATTCATCCATAATGTTCCTTACGGGCCCATTTTGGGGTTCGCTTGATAATGGAGTAAGGCCACTTCCTTCATTAGCACAAAAAATCATGCATTGGATTAAAAGAACACATGGCTTCCGACCACTTCGCCACCCCAAATGTCTAGTTGAGAGCATTAATCACTTTCCACCCCCTTCATTACCTCCACTGAGCAACTTGCCTTATACATCGCTTTGCAATTACTCAACCTAACAAATGTGTAATTCAGAGATCAAGGTTCATTCAATGCTCCAAATTCTCCAATATCCCACTCATTATCATTCCTTTTGTTTGCATTTATTTTGGAGTGTTCGTTTGGTTATGTACCCATACTGGTTTGGCTCTCCATGATTCATTGTTTGGCGAGCTACATGCTTCATTTTTTGGCTTTGCACTCTCAAAAGTTCCCTTTCTCTTTTAGGTGAGGTTTTTAACCTCACTCAACTTGTACCATTTTCTTTTATTTTGATGATATTCTGCCATGCACTTATATCATTCTATTCTTTGTTGCACAAACTTTCATTGTGCGAATTTCTCTTTAAAAAATATTGATACTAGAAAATATGGGGAGGGTTTCATTAGTTTTCATTTGGTCTATAGTCATCCATGCACTTGTAATCTTCTATTGTTCATTGCATGATGTTTTACTCTGTATTTTGATTCCTACTATGAAATATGAAAAGGGTTCCATCATTTTGACATCAAATATGATAAGGGTTTCACTGGTTTGATATTTATATTTCATTGTTATGACAAACTATGGAAAGGGTTTGATTGGTTCTCACTTTGAGGGTTTTCTACCATGCACTTCTATTCATGTGTTCATCATTGCACAAACTTTAACTCTGTAATTTTCTTTTAATATTTTTTTGTTATTCTGAAATATGAAAATGGTTTCACTAGTTTTCATTTCGAAGATATTCTACCATGCACTTGTATTATTGTGTTTTTCGTTGCATAATAATTCACTCCATGCAAATTCATTTTTATATTTGACTATTACTATGAAATATGGAAAGGGTTTGAGTGGTTCTTATTTTGAGGGTTTCCTGCCATGCACTTCTATTTGTGTGTCTGTCATTGCACAAACTTTAACTTTGCAATTTGCTTTTAATACTTTTTTCATTCCGAAATATGAAAAAAATTTCAACGATTTTCTTTTCAAAGATATTCTACCATGCAATTGTATTATTTTGTTCTTCGTTGCACAATAATTCACTCTACAATTTTATTTTTATATTTGAATGTTACTATGAAATATGGAAAGGGTTTGGTTGGTTCTCATTTAGAGGGTTTCTTGTCATGCACTTCCATTCAGGTGTTCATCATTACACAAATTTTAACTTTGTAATTTGATTTTAATTTTTGTTTGTTATTCTGAATTATGAAAATGGTTTCACTAGTTTTCATTTCGAAGATATTTTGCCATGTAATTATATTATAATGTTCTTCATTGCACAATAATTCACTCTGTAATTGCTTTTAATATTTGACTATAACTACGAAATATGGAAAGGGTTTGGCTGGTTCTCATTTAGAGGGTTTTCTTCCATGCACTTCTATTTGTATGTTCATCATTGCATAAACTTTAAATTTGCAATTTTCTTTTAATATTTAAAGAAATGGGTATGTGCAGGATCATCGTGCAAAAAATAGGCCCTTAAGTGGCAAAAAATTCAGAAAAATCAGTGTTAGGCAACTTGACGTAAATATTTGAATAAGTTATCTATATTATTTAAAAAATATGTAAGAATAGAATTTGTAGAAAATTGAATTTAGTTTTTAAAATACTAGGTTTATTTAAAAATAAATAAAATCTATTTGGTGAAAATTTGAAATTTCAATGCAGTAGTACTTAAATTTCAGGGAAAAAATAAGAAGTAGGTATTTGTCTGACCACCCTAACCATAATAAAATGGTAATATTTTTTGTAAGATTTTATATATAAGTAGAGGACTCATGTCCGGATGTGATTCATATTTTTTGTAATTTTTTTCCAAGTAAATAATTAATTATGAATTTTTATTACAACTTTTAGAAAATATAAAAACTCGTTTGTTTGACCACCTTAACTTGGTCAAAACTTCATGAAATTTAATTTTCCTTTTTAATCCTATAGTATGTGAAGCATAGAATGTGACACATGTTTTGGATTCAAAAATATGATCTTGTTTGAAAGTTATAGATGTTTTTCAATCACCTATTGATCAGGACTTTAAAGTAATTCTAATAGAAAATGAATAATAATTATTTATTAAATTCAAATTAAATCATAATTTATATTTTTGGAAAGCTGAGAATCTCCTCTAAAAACCCTTTTTGTTTCATTAATTTTGGGTGAAAAAAAAGTCATCAGCCACATACCCTACAAATACCCATAATATTGCCACTTTTTGGCGCACCATGATCCTGCACATACCCAAATAGTGATATACATTGAAAGAAGTCTTATTTGTTCAAGATATACAAAATCTACCACGGATCTTTTGATCTACTTTTTTGGCCACTACCTACCTAAGATTCTTTTCAATATTAGTAATTTCTAATCCATGGAGATCATGTATACCTTGAACAGGTAAAACTTATATGTATGTATATCATTGTTCTTCTTATTAAAAAGAGAAGGGATCATTTCTGCTAACTTAAGAATCCTTTCAATGTATATCATTGTTTCATCTTGTCACTATTTCATCTTAAGACTTCAAGTTATGAGAGGATTCATACATTTTTAAGCAATGAACTACAAATTAAACAATAATACCTTAAAAAATTAAGCAATTGAGAGAATGTGAGAATACTCATTAGAAACAGGGTCAAAGAAGAACTTGCATATAAATAGTGACAAAGTGTTGCACAATAATTCACTTTACAATTTTCTTTTTATATTTCATTCTTACTACGAAATATGGATAGGGTTTGACTGGTTCTCATTTAGAGGGTTTTCTGCCATGCACTTCTATTTGTGTGTTCATCATAGCACAAACATTCACATTGTAAATAGTTTTTAATATTTATTTGTTATTCCAAAATATAAAAAATGGTTTCACCGGTTTTCATTTCAAAGATATTATGTCATGCAAGTGTATTATTTTGTTCTTATGTATGTGCATATATATACTAATTATATATGTATATACATATGTGTGTGTATGAATATATATATATATGTATTTATATATGTATATATCTATATGTATATATATATGTATGTATGTATATATTATATGTATATGTATTTATATGTATATATATACTGATATATTTATATGGATGAAACAAACAACACATTAAAACTAACCAAGTAACATATACATTCCTTCCCCACCTTGAGCATCTAGTTGAGAGCATTAATTGTGCCTCACCACCTTCATTACCTCCACTGGGAAACTTTCCTTACACATCTCTCCATAGTTACTTAAAGCCTAACAAGCACCTAATTTGAAGATCAAGGTTCATTCAATGCTCTAAATTCTCGCATATCCTGCTTATTGTCACTCCTTTTGTTTGTGTTTATTTTGGAATCTTCATTTGGCTACACACCCATACATGTTGAGCTCTCCATGATTCATTGTTCAACTTTGCACTCTCGAAAGCTCCCTTTCTCTTTCAAGTGAGGTTTTTTACCTCGCTAGGCCTATATCAGTGTCTTTCATTTTGAAAATGTTTAACCAATGTTCCTTCATGTCTCACTATACTATTTGTGCAATATGTATGTATCAATCCCCCCTCCACACACACACATATATACCGATATCTTTATAAAACGAAGAACATATTAAAACTAACATATATATATATATCAACATTCCTTCGCCTACTATACTGGAACATGTGTATATGTCTCATATAAATGAATACCAAATTTAAAAAAATATAATAGTTTTTCTATCATATATGTGCCAACATATATACATGGCATGCACTTGTAAGATTCTATTGTATAAAAAGTGATTGTTACACTATAATTGCACAACGAAGAACATATTAAAACTAAGATATATATATATATATACATATATATATATACATATATATATACATATATATATACATATATATATATATATCGACATTCCTTTGCCTACTATACCAACATGTGTATATGTCTCATATAAATGAATGATCTGGTTAGGATCTAGACTAATTGCATTTGAATTCGTAATGTTTACATTTCATGAAATCCAAATTACATAAACAAAATTAACACATTAACATGTGAATTAAGCGGAAATACAATTCATGCATACATTATTGAAATTATGCATTAAAAGCTTAAGGTGAAAAATAGAATTGAGAAAGAAGAAGAGAAAGAGAGTGCAAACGATTTGATAATGAAGTTTTCCACAAATGTGACTACATCTCTGGGTCCGCTCCAATAGAGTGAGACCGATCTAATTAATCTCCAAAAATCAGTTACAAATGCACCAAGAGCACTTCGGCAGCATAACAATACTCTGACATAAAAAATGGATGAAAATAATCTCCTTAGAAAATCTCCCTGTTTCTCTAATCCACTACTTCACCACTTAGACTTGAAAAATCTACTTAGCTCCTAAGAGCATACCTCCCCCTTTTATACACAAAATATGCCTAAAAAGGCTTAACAACTGAAATAAATGCATAACTCTCCTTAACAACTCGTAATAGGGTTTGCTTATTTTTTCCTAACCCCTTTTGTTAATTTGTTAGGTGGGTTTTGCTTATTTTTGGCCTTATAGGCCATTTGGTTATGAACTCGGCCTTAATAATACAACAAAAGAAAACAGACTCCTATAATTAAAGCCATATCGATGGCCTATTAGTGGCATGCTATTTTGGTAACAGGTGGGTTGGTTGTTCCAACCCTGCCAATCTTGCCTTTTGTTTTGGAATACACCAAAAGTCACAACAAACAAAATCGACGTCACATATGCCTTAGACTGGTACCCATGGCATAACAGTCGGTGACCTGCCCACTGCCGATGAAGTCACAGGTTTGAGCTCACATAATAACCTTTTGTTAATCAAACAAACTAACCATTGGTTGCCGATAGAGGATGGAGGAGCACTTGTCGCGTTGGACGACTGCCATGTGGCAGTGTTTCATTCGCTGACAAAGCCACATCATCCATCCAACTGTCTACCAAGTTGTCCTTGACTCGAATGCCACGTGTACTACCACATAGATGCTGACTGCATGTACAGAATGCCACACCACTTGACATGTCCTCTGCCACGTCTCATTGTACCGTATGTTGATGTCATCATACGGATGACACATGTCAAGTCCTAATTGGTCCACCTCAGAATTTGTATAGAACTTCCTGCCATGTCAGCATGCTAATGTCATCACCCATACCTTCTGGTCAACTAAGTCAACTAAAAATTTTGACCGCGAATATCTCAAGCATACGATATCGGATTTCGATGAAACGAACATTGCTGGATTCATCTCGACGAGCACTTTGACTTGATGCCACTTTCATCAATTTCTGAGATAATCATTTTTTTCACTTTTTGGATGCCTCTTGTGCCTATTTGACCAAAAGTTTGACTGGCTGTAACTCAAGAAAATGGACTCCTTTTCACTCCATTCAAGTTGTGCTGGAATCAAGACATCGAGCTCTTGTTGATGGTGCTAAAATATGGAGTATTGGAGACACTTAAATTTTTAGTGAAAATATCCCCCAGATCAGGCCTCCCCACTGGAGAACTTTTGGACCTCCAAAAGTGGCATTTATTCAAACATCAAGTGAGGACTTGGCCTTCCCACTTGTCATGTATCATCTGTACATTTTTGTACTTGGCTCACAATCACAATAAATACTACAGCAACATTGTTGAACATAAACATCATTCTATCACTTCCATAAGCATCTACATCAACTGTTGTAGCCACTAACCAACCAACATTGACTAGCATCAAGCTGAACAATAATACAGAGATGAAACAAAATAAATCAACAACATATCTATCTCTTACAATAGAAACATTTTTGCCCAAGGGACCATCAACGCTTTCAATCACCATTCCCTCATGTTGTACTATGGGTGCATCCTGTGACATTTGACCTTGGTTAGCTACTCGAAGTTCCTGTCTAGAACCACCTATGCTGAAAGAAATAAGAGTTAAATCTTTACTTGCATTAATCATCCTCTTTAATTTCCCTGTGTTTGTAAAAAAATGATCAGTCTTAATCCTGTGAGAATGTACAATATATTGAATGCCATCTTTAAACAAATGATAATGATTCTTTTCCCTATAGAAAATAGCTTTCTGATCATAAAGATAAGGGCTACCTAGAACTATCCCACATATATCTAGTGGAACCACAACAAACTGTACTTCATCCATAAACTTACTGGTGATTGCGAATTTTAAAGTGCATTGTCTTGTTACTTGCAATTTATCATTCTCGCAAATCCAGCCTAGTGGATAAGGTTTCTTATGCAGTGTAGTTTTCAATCCCAAGTTCCTTACAACATCTTCAAAAATTAAGTTAACTTCAAAACCACTATCTATGAGTGCATCAATTTTAATGTTCTTAGCAACAACCCTTAAATGAAACAACTCATTCCTTTTCTTATCTTCAGAGACATCATTTACTTTAGAAGTAGAAGCACAACTACCAAAGGAAACACTGAAATTAGGAGCTTTACCTTTCATACCCATAGCTATTATCTTAGTTTCATCATCAGAATCGGAACCAAGATCCATAACAACATTTGCAGATTTCTCCTTACCCTTTTGTTTCTAATTCTGTCTCTAAGCCCACTTAGGCTTCAATTCAGGATGCAACTTCCAACAATGATCTTCATCATGACCCTTCTTGTCACAATGAGAGCAAGAAAGCTTGTCATCCTTCTTGACTATAGTTGTCTTCTTTCCTTTCTCTGTCTCTACAACCTTAGAAGATTTCTTTACAGAGTTATCATTATCAATGAAAGAACCCTTTCCCCTCGACTCTAAGTGTGTAGCTTGAATAGACACTTCATCTAAATTACAAAGGTTCAAAACAAAAATGGAATGTCTAAGATATGAATGAAGACCTCCTATGTACTTTAACAAAGTATCCTGGGTGTAAAAGGGTACATTTAATGCAATAGCCTTCTTTCTAAATTCATGGGTGTATTCTTGGACAGTTTGACCTTTCCCTTGTTTAAACACTTGCCAATTCATCATTAATTGCTGCATGTGACCTAAGGGATAGAATTGTTTTTTAAGGGCATTAATAAAGTCTGACCAAGACAAATTGACTTTACCATGTTGGGAGATTTCTGCTCTAGTCCTACTCTCCCACCAAGTTAGAGTTGTACCCCCTAAACGAAAAGTAGCAAGTTGGATCCTATCAACATCATCTACAAGGTTTTGGACTCTACAATAGACTTCAACCTACTGAATCCAATCATCTAGTTTTTCAGCATTTAATTCACCACAATATTTTGGTAAGTCAAATTTTACATCCAACTTAATTTTGGGCTTATGTACACCCTTAAAAGGATTAAGAGGCATAGAATGAGTAGAAGAAGGAGAAGAAGGAGAAGAGGGAGGTGTCTTCGGAGGCTCAGGATCATCTCCTAATTTCTTTCCTTTGCCTGCATGAGCTTCATTTCTTTGCCTCCTTTCTTGCCTCTCCTGGAATAAGACTTCGACCATGGCCTTCATGTCGAGAAAAACCTTCTCAAATTCCTCCTAACTAAGCTCAAAACTTTATCCATCCTTTGGATCTACCATCTGTGTTCGTGAATGAGCTCTTCGTCTTCCAATCTTTAGATTATACTCTTCAAGTTTTCCTTCACCCTTTTGAATCCTGGATCTTGTTAGCATTCAAAACCACTGCAATAATAGTCACCAAAAGCTCTGATACCACTTGATCTGACTAGGATATAGACTAATTGCATTTGAATTCTTAATGTTTACAAATCATGAAATCCAAATTACATAAACAAAATTAACACATTAACATGTGAATTAAGCGGAAATACAATTCATGCATACATTATTGAAATTATGCATTAAAAAATTAAGGTGAAAAACAAAATTGAGAAAGAAGAAGAGAAAGAGAGTGCAAACGATCTGATAACGGAGTTTTCCACAAACGTGACTACATCTCCGGGTCCACTCCAATAGAGTGAGACTGATCCGATTAATCTCCAAAAATCAGTTACAAATGCACCAAGAGAACTTCAGTAGCATAACAATACTCTGACATACAAAATGGATCAAAATAATATCCTTAGAAAATCTCCTTGTTTCTCTAATCCACTGTGTCACCACTTAGACTTGAAAAATCTAATTAGCTTCTAAGAGCATACCTCCCCCTTTTATACACAAAATATGCCTAAAAAGGCTTAACAACTAAAATAAATGCATAACTCCCCTTAACAACTCGTAACAGGGTTTGTTTATTTTTTCCTAACCCCCTTTGTTAATTTGTTAGGTGGGTTTTGCTTATTTTTGGCCTTATAGGCCATTTGGTTATGAACTCAGCCTTAATAATACAACAAAAGAAAACAGATTCCTTCTATAATTAAAGCCATATCGATGGCCTATTGGTGGCATGCTATTTTGGTAACAGGCGGATTGGTTGTTCCAACCCCACCGGTCTTGCCTTTTGTTTTGGAATACATCGAAAGTCACAAAAAACAAAACCGACGTCACATATGCGTTACACCGGTACCCACGTCGTAACAGCCGGTGACTTGCCTGCTATCGACGAAGTCACAGGTTTGAGCTCACATAATAACCTTTTGTTAATCAAACAAACTTACCGTTGGTTGCTGATAGAGGATGGAGGAGCATGTGTCATGCCGGACGGTTGCCACGTGGCAGTGTTTCATTCACTGACAAAGCCACATCATTCGTCCAGCTGTCTACCAAGTCGTCCTTGACTCAAATGCCACATGTACTACCACATAGATGCTAACTGTATGTACAAAATGCCACACCACCTGACACGTCCTCTACCACATCTCGTTGTACCGTATGCTTATGTCATCGTACAGATGACACATGTCAAGTCCTGATTGGTCCACCTCATAATTTGTATGACACTTCCTGCCATGTCAGCATGCTAACATCATCACCTGTACCTTCTGGTCAACTGAGTCAACTAAAAAATTTGACCACCAATATCTTGAGCATACGATATTGGATTTCGATGAAACAAACATTTTCGGATTCGTCTCGACGAGCACTTTGACTTGACACCACTTTCATTGATTTTTGAGATAATCATTTTTTTCACTTTTTGGATGCCCCTTGTGCCTGTTTGACCAAAATTTTGACTGGTTGTAACTCGAGCAAACAGACTCCTTTTCACTCCATTCAAGTTGCGCTGGAATCAAGACATCGAGCTCTTTCTGATGGTGCTGAAATATGGAGTATTGGAGATGCTTCAATTTTTAGTGAAAATATCCCCCGGATCAATGAATACCAAATTTAAACAAATATAATAGTTTTTTCTATCATATATATGCCAAAATATATACATGGCATGCACCTGTAAGATTTTTTTGTATAAAAAGTGATTGTTACACTATAATTGCACAAGATCAAGTGATTTCTGATCAATTCTTAATGCCTACCAATGCCTATCAGTTCTATATTATGTTAGTGTGTCACCCACTCCACTGTAAGTGCTCAAGTAAATTCAATTTCATTTATAATCTATATGTCTGGGAATATAGACCAATTGTATGCACTATAAATGTTTGTCACCCACTACCCTATAACTCAATATCTGGGGTTTCAACTTATACTGTTTATGAATCTCAATGCATATTTGTCCCATACAATGTGATTGTTACACCCAATCTTCTCTAAGTGCAAAAGATCTAGTCATTTTGGTTCTATCCTTAATCTATATGATGTTAGTGCATGTAATCCAATCTTAATTTTTTCTTCAATTTCCTCATTTAACTCATGTACAAATGTTGGTGTATATATATATATATATATTGAAACAAGGGAAAAATATAGAGTTTTGGGGTCATATTTTCAAAATAGGGGTATGATAGACCTATTTCCCTCTATTTCATTAGAAAATGAGATCCACACAAAGAATTGACTTGCAACTCTTAGGTGAGTCAACTCATTTGGTGAATCTTCATATTTCCTTTTTGTGTGGATGGGGGTCAGGTTCACTAGGCACTTTTGGGAGAAAGATTAAAAATAGAAAATCAACCTAATCATGCCAAATTAAACTTAAAACAACAATATTAAACTCAAAATTAGCAAAACCAAATATTAAATTGCAGATTTGAGAAGGGAAAAACTATTTTTATTAGTCACCAAATGTGAGTTTTCAAAGGTTGACCAGGACTCATTCGCCCAGGGGTGAATGGGTCCACTGTCAAGATTTTTTTGCAACTTTCAAGAGCCTTTGATGTTGATTTGTAACTTTCAATTTGTCCAAGTGGAAGTGTTAGAATGTCGGAAATAAATTTTGTAGGCAATTTTCTATGAGATGACAACTTTTATGTGAACTTTTGCAACTTTGTCAACTTCTTCAAATTTTCTCTCTGAGAGGTCTTCAAGCTTTCTTCCACCTAGATCAAAAAACACAAAATGAGAGGGAGATTTTTTTTTTTTTTGGTGAATGGGGGTTTTCCTTGGTCAAACCGCATTTTGGTAATCAAACCTTGAAATGAGTAAAAGAAAGAAAGAGGGAATGAAGAATGAATAAAGCTATGTTACCACTCAACAAACCCTTGAATAAACCTTGGAATGAAAGCCTTAAACTTGCATAAAATGGATTCAATGGATGTGGATCTTGACACTTTGAATCATGCTTGAAATAGTGCTTTGAATGCTTGATGTCATCATGGAGCTTACATCACAATGTTAGCTCCAAAAACATGCATGATGCAAGAAGAATTTGATATGACAATTGGATCTTGAATGATGCATTAAAACTCTAATAAATTTTCCTGTGAATTCCCTTGAAGTTCTCCAAAATTCTCTTGAATTACTCTTGTGAAGTCACATAAAAATTATTTGATGTGCATGGATCTAAACATCCATGGTAGATCACGTATATCTCAAACAGATAGAAATCTTTGAATGGATATCACTATTTGATGAACACACAATAGTTATAGGAATGAATTGATGCAAAAGATAACACATATAAGTTAATCAATGGCACCTATCTAAGCTACAATAGTTGCAGGGATGAATTGATGAAGCATAACCTATGCAAAAGAGAACACCCCCAAATTAATAAAAGGAACCTAAAAATGATACAATTGTTGCAGGGCTAAATTGATGAAGCATAACCTATAAAAAAGAGAACACCTAAGAAAGCTAGAATAGTTGCATGAGTGAATTGATGTAGTAGAACTTATTAAAAATATAACACCCCCAAATTAATATATGTATTCCTAAGAAAGATAACCTAAGCAAAAGAGAACCCCCCCAAATTAATCAATGGCACCTAAGAAAGATACAATTGTTGCAGGGCTCAATTGATGAAGCATAACCTATAAGAGAGAGAACACCCCCAAATTAATCAATGGCACCTAAGAAAGCTGCAATAGTTGCATGAGTGAATTGATGCATCATAACCTATGCAAAAAGAACACCCTCAAATTAATGAAAGGAAAATAAGAAAGCTACAATAGTTGCATGAGTGAATTGATGTAGGAAAACCTTTAAAAAAGAGAACACCCACAAATTAATGAATGACAAATAAGAAAGCTACAATAGTTGCATGAGTGAATTTATGTATCATAACCTATGCAAAAGAGAACACCCCCAAATTAATCAATGGCATGTAAAAAAGATACAATTGATGCGGGACTGAATTGATAAAGAAAAACCTTTAAAAAAGAGGACACCACCAAATTAGTCAATGGAAAATAAGAAAGCTACAATAGTTGCATAAGTGAATTGATGTAGTAGAAGATATTAAAAAGATAATACCCCCAAATTAATCAATGGCACCTAAGAAAGCTACAATAGTTGCATGAGTGAATTGATGTAGTAGAACCTATTAAAAAGAGAACACCCCCGAATGTGAATACTTGAAGGTTTTCATGGCTATTTGAATTGGGAATTATTTGAATCTGATTGATGTTTTTTGGTGAATCTGATTGATTTCATCCATTAATTCTTGAGTTGATTGGTTTGGTGTATTGTTTGCATATTTTTTATTTTTAATAATGGTTTCTTTACAGTTTGTAAAAATGGATGCAAATGGGATTTTTGAGTTCGGCACAACTACGTGCGCACCCTACTTGGTGAGATGGGATAGACTTGTGTTGGTATGTGTTGTAGGTTTCATGTTTGGTAAGACAAGTGGATGCATTTTCTTGTTGGTTTGTTTATGCTACAATGGGAAACATGGTTGTAATGGGTTAGCATTTTGGTCAAAGATTGGACACATGGGTTTGAATTGTGTTGATTTGGGACCTCTATTTTGTTGTGTAGATGTGATTAATGTGTAAGTGATGCTGGATTGGTGTGAAAGTCTCCAAATCTGAGTTTAGGTGTAGATCATATAAATAAGAGAACACCCCTCAAAATTAATCAATGACACCTAAAAAATATATAATTGTTGCAGGTCTGAATTGTTCAAGCATACACATATACACATACATGTATACATAGACATAGAAATATACATAGACATAGACATAAGTGAATTAAACATGATTATAGACAAGTATAACAAGGGGCAACGAGTTATTAATACGATTGTAGACAAATATTTTGGTACCCAATGGCTTTCTTACACTTCTAGGGTTTTTCACATAAAAGGAGAAAATTGGGTAAAAATACAATGTAAACATTCAATATTAATGTATGGATGGATGTAATATGCTTAGATGCAATGTCTAAATGCAATAAACTGATAAAAGGAATGAGTTATAAATGCAAAACCAAAGAAATGTAAGTTGTTTGAAAACACATTGAGATATGCAAAAGCACCTATAAATGAAAGTAAATTGGAATAAAAATTGATGAAACTGAAGGTGTGCACTTGCAGGCTGAAAAAGGATGGAATGTAGGTTTGGAATCTTGAAAAACCTAATGTAGAATCCAACTGGGGCACTTGTTCCAATCTAGGTGACTTAGTCCCAGAACTGGAAAAACTGCTCTAGAGCCCGTTTTGGCCAAATGGGTATCTGAAACTGTAAAAAAAAATTAAATAAATGTAGTGGGACTAAGTTTCCACTATTTATGACTTAGTCCACTTATGATTTTTTGCAAATACGAAAGTGGAAATGAAAGCCAACAATTGGCACTCTGTTTTCTAACAAAAATTTAGATCTGAATCTACAAAATTACCTACAAAACAAAGTATACATTGATTTCTAATGGGGGTTTTCCTTGGTAAAACCCCTAGTTGGTATTTAAACCTTCGAAGAGATAAAATCTACATAAAACCCTAGCCCTAAGTGTGTCTAAGAGTAGGAAGTCTGAAAATAAGATACAACCCTATTCTAATGTGCAAGAATAAGATGTATAAATGGATTTGGAATAATGCAAGAATCACTCTAAGAGACTTTAAATCACATTAGAAATGAATCTCAATGACATTCAAACCTTCCTTAGGTTGAATATAGAGAGAAAATGGAGGATGGAATCACTTTGAAAACAAGTCTTTAGACTTGATTTGATGGCTAGTTGCATCTGTTCAACCTAGATTTCTCCATGATTCACCTTAGGCATCCATGATCAATCCTTTGCAATGTAAGATCTTGAACAAAAAGTGAGCTTGAAGGCTTGCAAAAACCCTAGCTTGTTTCCCTAAAGCTTCAACTTTGTTGTAGAAAGACTAATGAATCTTCTTATGAAAGATATTTGGCTCTTGACTTTTGATTTTACTTTGTAAAAATGGCTTAATGTTATGAAAAATGACCTAAAAATATGTATTTGTAGGAATTAACACCGAATTATTCATTATTTTAACTTCACAGGCTGACATCCCTCATGAATTTGAATTAAGTTAGTGATTTTCCCACTTGAAAGTGAAAAATACCTCAAAAGGGACTAAGTCGCCCAAATACCTCAAAAGGGACTAAGTCGCCACCCTGGGCGACTTAGTCCCACCAGGGATTTTTGAGGTAGTTTTCATGAAATTTGAGTGGTTTGAATGTTTCTTGTCGAGATTTGTATGATTTGTGAGTGGAATAGGCCTTAAAGTCCAAAATTATGAGCATTAGGGGCCTATAAATACAGTTTTTAAGGGATGATTGATGTAAGGGTGTCCAAAATAGGACCAAATTACTCGCAAAATTGTCTCTTTCTTCAAGAGAATACAATTTTTGGTGACACATTAAGCCGCCAATTTAGCATCCATATGATTCTATGTGCATATGTAAGCTAAAGGACTCTAAACAATACACTTTTCTATAAAATGATACTCATTCAAAAGATGAGAGAATGAAGTCCCCAGTGTAGTTATCTACAAAACCACAACATTAGGAACTGTATCCTATAACATGAATTTTTTAGTTGTCCATAAATCCTTTTTTCTAACTTCTAAGATTCAAATTTTAGGGTAGATGTATGCTCCCCCTTGATTTTACTTACATTACAGAGGTGGAAACAAGGTAGAAAACTAGCCTCATCGAATAGGGAACATAATATTGTAGGAAATTTCCAAGTACCATGTCACATAACAATAGACATTTGATGATATTAGGTGCAAAATCATGATTCCAACTCATCCAACGACGTTGAAAACAAATTTCCCTAGCTCCTGTTATGGTATTTTGAATTAAAAGTACATTAGCAACTCTTAAGATAGGAAAAACCCTAATTTGGTGCATAAGATTAAAAAGAATGAAAAGAGTTAAAAGAGGTGAAAGTGAAGCATTTTGTCACTTACTATTTCATTTTACCTTCTTGTAGCTTGAGAGTGACAATTGAGATAGAAAAATGTCAAGCAAATGAGATTACAGACCTGGGCAATTGGACATTCTCTGGGACCAAGTGGCACATGGCGAGTGTGATTTGGCTGACTAGAGAAGGATGAGATCTTATGGAGACCTTACTAGTTGATGCTACAATGGCCAAATCATACTAGATAGTTGAGGAGACTGTAGTTCACTACAATAAATCCTTGTGGTTAGCTCCCCTTTTTGCTTCCACCCACTATTTTAATGTATTTTTCTCCATTTTTTTGGAAAAGTCAGTGCTATTCTTTGGGATGGCGCTATTTCTAGCATTTTTTACACCAACCAAAACAAGTCAGTGCTAATGTTGGTGCAAATTAGCGCCACAATTAGTGTTGATATTAGCACTGCTATTAACACCCACTGTAACACCCTTATTAATGTCTAGATTAACGCCAAGATTAGCACCAAAAAATAGTGCCTATTGTAACACCCAAACTAGCACCCAAACTAGCAACCAAATTAGCGTCTATGTTAGCACCCATATTAGCTCCTTAAGTAGCGCCTATTTTATCACCTGCTTTAGAGCATTTTTAGTGCCTAATTTAGAACCTAATGTAGTGCCTAATTGTTTTGATCTAGTGGGGATTAAGGGTGTTAGAACAAAAAATCCTTCCCTAATATTCACTAGCCTCTAGTTGCTTACCTACATTTCACTTGCATCAAAAGATCTATTGCCTTTTATTTTTTATTGTATTTAACATGAAATGCAACAATTTGTGTGAAAAGATCCATACTATCACCAACATTCCCCGTTTATTCCTCCAGATAATCATAAACAAAGAAAATTTCGCATTTACCGCAGTACTTTGTGTAGATTAAGGGTTGAGGGATTAAGGATTGAGGGTTGAGAATTGAGGGTTAGGAGTGGTTTAATGTATAGGGTTGAGGGTTGAGGGTTTAAGGTTGAGGGTAGAGGGTTGAGGGATGTATATGGTTCAAGGATTAGGGTTCATGGTCTAATGTATAAGGTAGAGGGTTGAGGGATGTATATGGTTCAAGAATTAGGTTTCAAGGTCCAATGTATAGGGTAGAGGGTATAGGGGTTAATGAGGGATTAGGGTTTATGAGTACTTGAGGGTAGAGGGTAGAGGGTAGAGGGTACTTGAGGGTTTAAGGGTTGAGGGATTTGTTAGGTCTCAAAAGTGCAAGTTTTAAACCATAAGGGGGTGCCAATCCCTTAATACACATTTGGCCCATGAACAAGGTAAACAAGACTAATTACCTTCTACTCTTCAGATTCTGCCAAACCTAGGCAGGTATACCTGAACAATAATGCAGATTTATAGGTAAATATGGTTCCTGAATTTAGCAATCTACTCACTAAGGCACTTGAAGGTGGAGTAGATATAGAGTTTAAGTGACTTCTAATGAGAGTAATTGAGAATTCAAGTTTGTGAGTTATATTTTGTATGCAATATCTAATTATGACCAGTGCCTACTTCTATTGGGTGGACGAAGTGGAGGGGTGAATGATGGTTTTGGATATAGGCTTATGTAAGATGGGTAGATTCACTCTTCAACTTAACTTGAATAGTTGAGCACTCTGAATGTTTGCACCTTGTGCAAACGTGCAAGTATGTCAGTTATTTGGGCTCTTTTTAGTAATCCTAGTGATATTCCCTCATGCTATTGTGAAGTTGTGAAAGGAAACCAATTAAGACAATCTATTCAAAATGACTTTAATCCAAACAAGAACCTATCAAATTTTATTTCTTAAAAGGAACTTTAATTCTTCTGCACACTAAAACCAATCAACAACATCACACAATACAACAAATGTGTATTAACAAATTAAATGTATTTTCACACACTCAATTTGAATAACATAAATAGCCACTTTGGAGATAGCCAAATAACATATGAGCATATAAATCCACACAACAGTTGATCACTTGAAAGAAAATTAACAATTATGCATAACCTTCTCCATTATATTTATCTTTGAATAATACATGCATTATAATATAGTAGTTTCTGATATGAGATAGATGGGTGAATTGATGCAATTTATCTTCTTACTAATTCCTACCATAAATGGAAATGATGTGATGATGATCTATTCAGGTCATGGTCTCTATATATATATGAGAGGCAACAAGCTACAGGCCTGTTACAAAAATTCATGTCGTTTGATAACTAAACATAATTAAGAAAACAAAATATTACAGAAAATGAATGCACCAATTCGTTAATCTCCAAGTAGAAGCCCATGACCACCTAAGATCTATTCATAACTTCTACTAAATGATAGGTTGCTCATGTTTTTCAGTTGACTCCTTTCATCCTGATGGTTGTCCCATTGTGTCTGGTATATCCATAGTTAGGTTAAGAAACAAATTAAATGCAGAGAGGTGATGAATGTACTCTTGTTCAGCACAAGAATTTGTATTAGAGATCACTTCCCTCATATCATATTCCCTATACATCATCTTCTCGAGCTGCTTGTGAGTATTTTGTAAAATTATGTCCTCGTCATTGATTTCATGTAGTGCAATAGTCAGAAGCACATCAAACTCTTCCTTCCAATCATCATACTCTCAAGGATTTCCCATATCATCATAAAGTGTTGGAGTCAAATTGAAGCAGTTGAGATCTTTGATGAGCCTATTATGATATCCATTGTGTGATTCTACCAATTTGTTATGTGTTTGCAGTATTTGTCCTTTCAGGATTTGCTTGTCTCGAAGCTCCTCTCTTTTCAATTATTCTCCCTTGTTGTTCATTCTCCTCTATTACTGAGTATACCTACTTAAATTGTCTCCAATATTCATCAACACATTTCATCATCTTATTGAATCTCCCCTTGATCATTTCAGATGTAGTATTATACTTGATGGTTTTGACTTCTTTCTCCAATTCTTTACATTTTTCCCAAGATTTCAAGTGGCAATTTTCTAATAAATTGTATCAACCATTGCATCCAATACTTTCTTATTCTTTTCAAGTCATAGGGAATATAACTCTAGTGTGGAAGAGGAAGATGATCTTTCTCTTTGATGTGCTAATTTCTTCTTCAACCTGTCATTTTCTTTAACTAGCTTATCAATCTCTGCTTTGGTGAATTTCACCACATTGACATTCAATTTTTTTTTCTCCATGGGATTGGTATCCCATACTCTTTGGACCAAGAGATATCCAAACATTTGGTTTGGATTATCAATCACAACTAGTCTTTTTTCATGGGGGTACAGTGACCAAATAAGCAAGGTGGCCTCATTTGGATTGTATCTAGATCCTAAATACATCTTATCACTTGCTTCCTTTGTTAAGTTCATTGTTTTGTCTCCTCTCTTTCTAAAACTATCAAACACGATTGCAGAGCTTATATCCCACCCGGGAAAAAGCAATACTCCAGCTTCTTGAAGTAACTCTCCCTCTCTTAGGAGTGATGGACTCCACCTCTTTATCTATGTGTTTTTCAATTATTCCAAAGCAGCAAGCTCTCATTCAAGAGTGACATCCTACATCTTTTGTCTCATTTTCTTGCCTTTATATTCTTAAAAAAATGATTTAAACTAGGAAGACTTAACAAAATATTCGTCAGAAATGAACTCCTATCTAGCCTTGACCCTAACATCATCAAATAATTCATCTAATGCTTAAAATATTACAACATTGTGTTGTTGAGGAGGCTCATACTATGTAGTTATAGGATCACTTAATTTTTTTACTTGCTCATCTTCCTCATCACTCTCCTCATTTTCACTTATATCAGTTTGTATAGAAAAACTCACCTCAGGAGTTGGTTGTGAAGGAATATAATCTAAGGGCCCTATATGTTCAACTTGCACTCTTGAATAGGTTGCATGAGTGGAATCAAAGACAAATTAAGGCAAATCCTTTACCAATTCATTCACATGAGCAATGATTTGCTCAATCCTTGCTAGAGGATCCTACATTTCACCAAATATCCTTGAATAAGATGGGACATTTCTTCTTTTCCATTCCTCTGTGAGCATAACCCTATTATATGCAGTCATTCTGTTAGTGGTAGAGGATTCATCATGTTTTTTATCACATCTTCATATGAGAACACATGCTCATATCTTGATAACCCATGTGATAGCCTTGCTTTGTGAATAAAGCCTTATGCATCAAATTTTTCTCTTTTATTGCCTAGAGGGAGGTTATACTATGCTAATTTAGCATCAATTTCCTCATATCCCTCATTTGCAACCACTATAAATTCTACAAAACATAAAGTGTTGGGCATAATTGATTGTTTGTTGTGTCCTTTGAGGTTTTTGGCATCAGATTTTTCCAATTGTGTCACAATTTCTAAGTAGGCAATTCTATCAAGAACTACTCATGATAGAAAGTGTGGAGTTCCTTCAAACCATAAACCCTAATCATTGTGCAGTCAGGAAAATCATACTAGTCTCCCCAATTATGATTCACCTTCTTCCTTGGGTCATTTTCCTTTGGTCTTACAAACTTTTGTACTTCTGGGGATAAGTTATAATCACACAGATATCCCAACAACTTCATCAATGGTTTCATAAAAAACTCTTCAAAATAAAGATAATGAGATCTACCAAATTGACTAACCCACAATGAATTCCACATCTATACAGGTTTGAGGTTTCTATTTTCATTTGTATCTCTTATTCTTAATTCTTCACTCTAGACCATTCTAGCATGTCCCTCGTGCATGAGAAAATGCATGAATATAGAATAATGTTTGAAATGAATATATTCGCTGTTTTTTTTAATCTTTTCAAGTTCTTGGTTTAGGTCATTGGCCAAGTATCTAGCATAATTGAATGATCTGGCATTAGTGCTTTGTATGTCTGCAGATAAGACCATTGGGGAAATAGACATGAAAGGTGGGACCTCTACCCCCAAGACCTAACCAGTTGAATAATAAGTGTATCAAAAATATTCTCCAAACAAGTCCTCATGAAAAGGAGGGTTTTCATTGCTCACAAACGTCCTAAGTTAGCCTCCTTCATTCTTGGGCCTATGCAAGGGTAGTTTCCATTCTTTGTATTTGGTATCCATATGGTGATACTCTATCAAGAGATCTCTAACTATGAATGGCAAGTTCATAGGACACTCCAATTAAAACACATTAGAAATTAAATCCTTAGAAATAGCAAGCACATCAACCCCATTATGTGATTGAATAGTTCTACTCTTGGGGTCGTATTTGCTAGCCATAGCTTTAATTAGTTCTACATTTACGAACACGTTGGACATCACGAGTCTTCCTAAGTTCAACCTCCACGGGTTGTAGACTAGTTGAAACCTAAATTGCTTTCTGTAATGATACATGAAGAGTTCATACCTGAGTTGTGGTGTCCAAATATCACCCAAGCCCTTATGTTTATCTAATAATCTATCCATTAAAGGATTTGTTTGAGCACTCCTCCTAGGGACTTGGCCTGGACCCAGGGCATTGATCTATCAAGCATTGATTTAGGGGTCTCTTCTCAGTTTTTTATTTCTTAGCATTGGATTTTGCTACATTTACCTCCATTGTTTGAATTGTTAATCTTTTGAAAAAATACAACTTCTCAGTTGGGATTGGTGTACTTACTTGGGTCTTGCCTCTACTGGTTTCTGCTATGTAAGAACTCCTAGCTTTTCCTTTCTGCTTCTATACTCAATGAAATCTTCTAGGTTGTGTGGAAATTATGTGATCAACTTGTGCTTCAATTCTGAATCATAAATACACCACCCATTTCAGTCTTATCATCAAAGGGAAGCAATTATTTTTAAATATCTCAATGATGCCTTAAGATGTCACATTAGATAGTACAATCATCATCACCATATCAGGGAGACTATGATCTTTATTCCACTGATAGCCACCTTCTCCACCGATGAACAACTTTCCTTCGGTCTATTGACGGGATGCTAGAATATATTACCCCAATACACATTAATTCCCCTAATATATTTTGATTATTGGTAATCTATAATTATATGGGTCCATCATAGGAAATCAAACATTTGTTCCATCAATGTTCATGAGTTACAGCAATGTGCTTACTTTTGTTGACTCTATCGATCTACCAAGGAGAATTCCTTAGGAGTCAACTCAATAGGTTATTGTTACACTGATACTAGTTTATGAACTTCTTTCATCAGGCCATTAGGGAGGCTATGATGGGGGATCCCCCGATGAGGCACTATTAGGTCGATAGTGTTAATTTTTATTTAGGAATGGGGAAAGATTATAGAGTCTCAAACTCATTTATGGGTGTGTCAATTTGGAAATGTGGGCTACAAAATGGATCTTGTCACACAAATTTCAACAATTTATGTTGATCATAAAATTAAAATGTGATGAATTTATGTGAAATGTGGAGGATAGGCGGGTGGAGGCTATTGAAAAATGTAAGATTTTTTAGTTCTAACAGGATTAAGGGTTGAAGGTTGAGGGATTAGGGTAGAGAGTTTACTTGGGTTTAAGGGTTTAAGAGTTGAGGGATTACTAGGGTCAACTAGGGTAGAGGGTATTGGGATGTTGAGGGTAGAGGGACGTAGAGGGTTTAATAGTTTAGGGTTTAGGGTATAGGGTTGAGGGATTAGGGTAGAGAGGGAGGGATGGATTAAGGGTTGAGGTACTAAGGGTAGAGAGTAGAGGGTAGAGGGTAGAGGATATAGGGGTTTACTAGGGTTTAGGGTTGAGGGATTAAGGGTTGGGGGTTGAGAATTGAGGGTTGAGGATTTAATGTATAGGGTAGATAAGAGGGTAGAGGGTAGAGGGTAGAGGGTTTAAGGTATAGGGTAGATAAGAGGGTAGAGAGTTGAGGGCTAAGGGCGGTTTAATGTATAGGGTAGAGGGTTGAGCATTTAAGGTTAAGGGTAGAGGGTTGAGGGACATATATGGTTCAAGGATTAGGGTTGAGGGTCCAATAGGGTAGAGTGTATAGGGGTTAGTGAGGAATTGGGGTTTAAGGGTACTTGAGGGTTGAGGGTAGAGGTTAGAGTGTACTTGAGGGTTTAAGGGTTGAGGGATTAAGGTTTGAGGGT